>VYZM01021336.1:234884-292919 GCA_013398915.1 Dromas ardeola | reverse complement strand
ATCGCCCCGGGGCGCCGGGGGGGGGCCGCCCGCGGTGGTTCTGGCCCTGGTGCTCTGCGGGTCTGCTGGTGGGGGATGAAGGTCCGCGGGGAGGGGGAGCGGCCTCCCCCAGCAGCCAGCCCAGGGGGCGGCCGGGGGTGCCGCGCCGGGGGTCCAGCGGCCCCGGCCCGCCCCCGCTGCGGCTCCCCGGAGAGCCAGCTGCTGCACGGCAGGTCCTTAAACCTGCCGGTTTCACTCCACGTCTTAAATGTGCATGAAGGAATTAAACTGCACGAGTGAATAACAGCATTAGTTTCAATTAATTTTTATCCTGGCAACAATAAACTTTAGAAACAAAGCGCTTTTACATCCTTAATTAGTCTTGCTTCCCATCTGTAGTCTTTTAAGTGCCTGCTCCTTGATTTAACTTTGTCCCTCCTTCAGAGCCGCCTCCTTTTTCATGCTTTCCCCTTTTTTCTCGTTATCCCTTCCAGACTGCTGCCCGTTTCTCTCCTGCAACCTTTCACCCCCCTTGTCCCTATCTGTCTGCTCTGCTCTCTGCAGTTTATTTCTCCTGTATTTTCCCAACATCAACAGCAGTATTGGTTACCATGGCCCCGAGCTATGTGCAGAGGTGGGAAAGCTTCATCCGCCCAAAAGTTCTTACACTTTTGAAGTCTTTCTTTTAGTAGGATCTGAAATGTATCATCTAGAGTGTGTATTAAATGAACAGTATTCCTGAAGGCTTTAGAGCAAGAAAGGCAACACCCTGGAAAATTCTGCAGTCTTTCAGCATTCTCTGCCCCAGGGTTATAGCCCTGGGCACGGAGCTGAATGGAGCTCTTACAACTGCCTTCTGTTTACCTTTTATGGTTAAAATAACAGCTTAGCAAAGAAGCAACTTCATGGAGAAACGATTCAGTGAAATCATCTCAAGCTGTAGCAGCATAGCTAGTTTAATCACCCCTAGAGAGCTGAACAACTGTGAGCACAATGGGACACAAAATCATTTTGTGTGTAAATGAGCATGGCATTGTGATTATTTCACTTTGCATGGGCAAATAGTTTTTACAAGCAGTACTTATGCAGTTAGCTTAGAAAGGCAGAAAAAGATAAGCTGGCTCTGAAAGATCTTGGTGTGTAATGTTTGAAAAACTAAATATTCAGATAATTTGGGAATCAGGCTCTATTGATTTTGCCTTCAGCAGGTTCCTCTGTTACTTATTAGAGCAGGGTTATTGCCTGTGCCACTAGTTGGGATGCCGTATCCTGTTGTAGGCAACTAAAGAGCAAGGATTATTTTACATGGTTTAATAAATGAAGTTTGTTAGTGCTTCTGCGATATTTACCCTTAAGGTTTTAATTTTCACATCAGTATTAGAAAATATGTGCATAAAGACTTTCACTGGATAAATACATTTAGGATTTTGCTTTGTGCATAAAATAAGTACATTACTCAGTGTGATGAATTTTAGCTGCCTTTTACATGAAGAAGAGGAAGGAGGCATTAGAAATAGGGTTATGGTACCTTAAGAAATAGGGGGTGGTTTTTTTTTTTTTTTTGAGCAGAAGGAGTGTTTTTGGTGCCCTTTAAGTGGTGCTTAACAATTATGCCCCTTGATAATTTGCTCATACGAAAACGACTGAATTCCACAACTTCAATAGAAACGTAGGATTCTTTTTTTTTTTTTTTTAAACACGAATCCTCTTCAGCCAGGGGAAAAGCCTGTGTTGTAGTTCCCCTTCTCCTCCCCTCCCCCAAAAAGCCAGTGGCACCCTCAATAAGTATGAAAAGCCATAAAAGTTTGAGAACTATTTTAGCTTTCCAGTGATTTTCTATAATTAAGTGTTTTTTCAACACATGCTCTAGCTGAGAGATGCCAAAAGCAGAGGATTGTTCAAAAGGTCCCTCCAGTGAATAGTATAAATTAAATATCTACTGTGTGAGTATGGCCTCCCTGAGAATCTCAGACTCTTTACAGATCAAGGAATTTACTGGTATACTAACATTAAACAAAATCCTAAGATAGCAGCAGTGCTTAAATATGCACAAATAGATTCAGATCACTTCATCTTTAGCTATCTGTGCATATTTTAAAATTGAAGTCTGTATTTCAAGACAAATGGTTAAATGTAAGATGCGTTTACAGAGGACTGGAAGTCTTTGATTTCATTTGGAAATTGTTACAAGGGGTGCAGATGAGCCCTAATTAGGCACTTGTTTTGTGAAACTGCCTGAGATTGATTTTTAAGGCAGCTCTGTACCGTGCGAGGTCTGTACCTTTATCATTAGTGATAATAGTTGGGGTCTGAACAAAGCCAGGGTTGACATTCAGCCTGGATCTTCTGACCCTTTCATTTAAGTGATGGAGCAGAGAGGGAACATGAGTTTACAGTGCTCTTTGGTAAGAAAAAAACGGCCTTTGTCTGCGTTGGCAGACAGATGAGGCACCCACAGATTAGTAAACACGTTGCTAAAATACTGTAGGTACTTACATACAAAGTTGTTTTTAAAAGTTAGTTCTTTTATTTATGCTGTATGACATATTTACTGAAGATTGCCCACAACAGGCTCTTGTGGGAAACAAGAAAGCAACGTCTCCAGTCATGAAAGGATTCAATCACTTTCCTTGAAGGTGGTGCTGTAGTAAAAATGTTAATGCCCAATTTCACATGGGCTGACACAGAAGTCCTAGGACAGAGCTGGCATTTGCTTCGTGCTCAGTGCAGATGTCCGTCCAGCCTCCGGAGAGAAAAGGATGTGGATTCATAATGGGGTGATGTATTTCTGTGCTGTAGATGCAGGAGATTCCTAGCAGCTAAGCAGGATGAAATGCAGTAAATGGAGATGTTGTGATGACTTCGTGAAGCCGTTCAGATGTATTAAGATTTTTCGGTCCCTTTCCGTATAGCTCAGAATCTGTTTTTACAAAGAGGGTTGCTAATTGTGTGTTCATTGAGTGGCGTAGCCAGGCATCTCGTGCAAAATGCTGCTAAGAGAAAGGCGAGACCAGCTTCAGATTTCTGAGAAACATTGTCAAAGTAACGTGGGAGAAAGGGGAATTCACTTTGCAGTGCTGCATGTAAAGTGCTTGTCAGATGTAAGGAAGAGCCTGGATGCTTGGTAGCCTGCTTGCAGAACAAAATACCAAGAAAATTAGATTATATTCGGAAATGTCTTCAACTATAATGTTTTGCATGTGTTGCTTTACCCGTAAGGGGGAGAATGGATGGACGTTTTCTTAAACTTTTCATAAAGATTTTTTTTCTGTTTGACATGTATGCCGTCTATACCGATTTCACTGAAATCAGCTTTGAGAGACACGTTTCATGCAGGATAAGCTGTGCTTTTCTTACAGAAGAGAATTGTGGAATTTTCTTTTGCTATGCTTGTCCTGTTCATTTTTAAGACATTTCAGTATTTTTTGCTTTGTACATCAGCTGAAGGTTTTTGGACTCAATTGAGAAATTTCACTCATTTTCAAATATTTTTAGGGCAGTAAACATTAGATGGATTGTTGAATTTGTAATTTCAGGTTTTGTACAGTAATTCCTAACACATCTTGTCATGAAAGCATGGGTCAGTTTATATATCTTCCTCTTTTCACTGCTTCCAGGTATTAATTGTTTTCGGTTTGAAAGCTTATTAGTTCTTTATGTCTAATATTAAGGCTTAACTGAAAATTACCCATTTATTTCACAGTTATTGAAAATAAACCGGAAAACTGATCTTAGTTTGATGTGAAATTTACTACATGTATAAACTAAATGCCTTAGGTACTGAGGAAGTCACTAATTTAGAGGTGTCTCGTTACTGAGACAAACTTGCAAAAACCCCCGAATCCCAATTCACAAATTGGTTATTCGTTTGTCAGGGGATATTTCACATCTAACACATAAGCCCGCGACCTTTAATTAGAATTTTGCAGTTTGTTTTATGCCCCTTGAGGCTGACACCTTGAAAAATTTTTTTTCTTGATTTCTTATTGCTAATAAGCATCTTTGTCTTCCCCTCTGGTACTTTGAAGAAAATGATGCAAATACACTTAATTACAGTGGTGGCAATAATTTGTTAGCTGAATATGTGATCAGGCAGATGCAAAAATGATCTGATTAGATCTGTGATCACACTGGAAAGAAAGGTAACGCACTGCTACATTTAAGAGAAACTGTTCTTTTTTGCCTTGCCCTTGCAGGAGGGAAGAAGCATGTCCCGCCTGTCTCTAACACGGTCCCCGGTTTCTCCTCTGGCTGCTCAAGGAATTCCTCTGCCAGCTCAGCTCACCAAGTCCAACGCTCCCGTGCACATCGATGTAGGAGGACACATGTACACCAGCAGCCTGGCTACCTTGACGAAGTACCCAGACTCCAGGTAAGACCTTGGCGCTTTCGGGCTGCCCGTTGCTGGTCATTGCATGGGAAGAGGCACGTACCTGGGAGGAATATTTCACTGCGAAATACGATTTATTATATATTCACCAGTTATTAATAATTCAGTTTCCGATTTATACAGTAACTTCACTGGGGTTCTACAGAAAAAAAAGCCTGTGAAATGTATGTATTATTTAGAGAGTCTATTCATTTTCCCTCTCAACATCTTCCGCACGCTGCTGATATGTTTGAAGCACCTGTTGGTTGCTGCCCTCGATTATTGCCAACTGCACCAAGCAACTTCTTTCCTTCACGTTTAGGGAAAAAAATCCTTTTTTTCTTCCTTGAAGAAAGCAGAACGGCTCTGTTACACTGGGACTAATGGACGCTTGTGTCGGCCAGCCAGAATCCTAAGCTCAGTGGTATCTGAGTGCCCGGTGCAGTGGCCACCCCTCTGGGCAGTGGCCGGCCCAGCTCTGCCTGCGGGCAGCCGCGTGTTGGGTCGAGCCTCCGCCTGCCTCAAGGCAGCCATTGTGCTGGCCAGGTTGGTGACACGGCTGACACGATTCTCTTAGATCTGGCCCGTATTATCACAGAGCGGACTACAGATACGTCAAATTATGAATAGATGTGGCGTGAGAGTGTATCTGTGTGTACGACATAGAGTCTTTTTATGACTGGCCCGGCCCCCAGTCCCGCGGGGCACTGGGCACTGTGAAGGGTGGGGGATCCTGGGCAGCATCAAGCCTGTGAGGGTAGCATGGAAGGGACCGCGGTTTTAAGGGGTGAAGCCTATTCATTGGAGCACTACATCAAAATATACCTGATTTTGATTTACAGTTGTGATTGTTAAAGCAGTTCAGGTTTTTGTCATTCCGATAGCTGCTTTTGCAGGAGGGCGAGTACCGCGTGCGTAGCCCAGGGAAGGTGTGGATGTGCAGTGCCAGGGTGCCCAGCACGCTCCTTAACGGGGGCACTAATGACTCAAACCAGAGCCGAGGCCAGCGGGTTCCATTGCCAGAGCTTTTGCTACTTACATGGCCAGTATTTCCATACAGGGATAGACTGATTTTTTTGGTATGACAACCAGTGTAAAGCTCTAGTTGCGTTTGAAGATTTTTCATTGAAAAGAACTAGGGATTTTTGCACAGATTTGGCAGGTTCCCAAGCAATAAATGACATTTATGGAGACACCTTGAAACGCCTCTGATGTCATAAAGCATATGGCTGTGATTTCATTCCAAGGAGAGGGAGCTGCTGAAATTCTCTATGGAAAAGAAACAATTATTAAAATACCTCTATTGTATGGCTAGGCCAAAATAATACGATTTTTCCAGACAGTGTCTATTTAATGATGTCTGTGTGGTACTTCTTTAATCAGAGAGAAGAAATCTCTTCAGTGGGGAGAGATTTATAACAGAGAAGCAGGCTAATGCTTGAGAGTATAAAAAAATACAGAGAAGATTCAACAGTTGCAATGGAATAGCACATTCGTTTCCACATTTTAAAATATCGCCACTGACAGTATTTTTAAAATATGCCCCATATCAGACTTCCTTAATAAAACTTCAGTTACGGAAGCTTTGGGAGAATATACATAAAATCACAGATTTTATTTAAAGAGAACAGAGTACTGTTCTAAACCCTTTTTTTTCTTCTGTTTGCTAAATAACAAAAGTGCATTTCTTCAAGTTTTGTAGTTTGTTTAAACTAAAAATACAAAACTTGTGACTGACCAGAGCTCAGGTGCTGCCTGATGTTTTGCTGTGTATTGTCTTAGGTTTATATTGCTGTGTTTTCTCAGAAGCTTGGGTGCTTTTTTCAGCTGCTGACACTTCAGTTTTCACTGGAGTAACAGCTTACGGGATGAGACCTGTAAATCAAAAAGATTAAATAGTAACCATGTATATTTTTACAGCAAAAGATAACCCTTCACCCGCATCCCACGTAGGACATATGGCTGCATACATTATGAGGCTGGACGGATGGTACACCTTAATATTTTTTAATTTTTAAATTCTTTTTTTTAATTTGGTTTTCTGCAGTGCTGCATAGTAGCCTTGGTGGGTTCCCCCCCGTGACTCTGGCCTGCTCCCGTTCCCAGTTAAGGCAAATACTTGCCGTTATTTCAGCGGGGATGGCTGGAGCTCCTGACGATGCTCTGCCGTCCTGGTGCGTGCCTTCCATAAGGCACAGAGCGTCATCGCAGTGGTCTGGCTGGGAGAGGAATCCCGGCTCTCACAGGTGCAGGAGGAAGGAGATAGCTTTTTTGCGCCAGACATCTGGAAAAAATGCCAGAGCGCTCTTAGCTTATGCTCAGAGATAACATGCACGGCCACGTACAGAGGCAATGGCCATGCTCATCCACATGCAGAGCTTTCTGCATTGTTTTGGACAGTGTATTAAACTCTCGGTTAGAGCATGAGCTTCAAATCTAAGAAATCAAACACATTTGTAGACTGTATTTCAGCAAAAGATGTAAGCATATGCTGAAATGCTATGCTAAATCTTAGCTCCAGTCACATAAAATACAGTTTGCACTCACTAAAACTGAAAGCTGTGGGAATAAACTTCTGTTTATTTGTGTTACAACCTCTATTTCCTTCCCTGTGCTCCAAAATCCTAAGTAGGCTTTTAGCTTATAGTATATACCGTACATGTATGTTTAAGGACACATACAGATTGTGCGCCTGTGTGTAAATACCGTCAGGGTCTGCATACACGGAGACATCACGTGCTGATGGAAAACAGAAAGAAAAAAATCATCAGATCGCGTTTATGCTTCCATAGTATTTTGAGGAGGCCCAGTGCTGTTAGGTCCTGGGCAAACTCAGTTCACGTCGCCTTCAATGGGAGGGACGAGCTCCCAGCAGCTTGCCAGATCAGGCCCAGCAGGAGCAAGTATAGGTATGACCAGTTCCTGCCTATACCTGCTCTCCAGTCACCCCTCTGGTATGATATAAATTACACCTGACAGCAGGCAGCGTGATACATTTCTCATTGTAATTTGTTAGGGTTGGCTGTGCTCAGCCCCCTCGGCTGGCTCTGCTCCGGCTCTCCCCAGCCTGTGGGCACGGAAGGGACCCGGCTCGGGAAGGCTTGCTCACGTGAGGGAATGATGGTGATGCGAAGTCCGAGGCCAAACCTTGCATTTCAGTGGTCCCAGAGTTGTTTCAGAGCAACTTTGACAAAGTCTTTGATGTTGTTTGTATTAGTGCAGCTGCTGTGAGAAGAGCTTTTGTCCATTGACTAAATTTGCATAAATAAAGGTGCCAGATTAGGCATTAAAGGGGGTAGACGCCCTCTTTCTGGTAAATTTTTATGGGTTACATAAATTGTCTCATCTAAAAAGGAAAAAACTTGAGCAGTGCACAGCTGGTGTGACAAAGGAGAAGAGGGTTCGACAGCCACTGTCAGAGATGGTTTCTAAATCACCCACGCTCACCTTATGCACTACTCACACACCTTTCCAGTTGTCTCTCTGAATGAAACACCATAGAGGAAAGCAAGCTGGCCTTTCAGAGGGTGGAAGGCAAGGAAGATGAGAAACACATACAGGAAATTGTGATCAACAACAGCATAATGGTGGTGGTCACGGAAATTATCTCAGAAATAATATTATTAATCCCTCTTCCTATAGCTACTTGAGGCTGCTTTCCATGCATAGCCAAAATTGCCATTAAAGTTAACAAGCTTTGGAGGTTCACGGCGGCTGATGTTGTCTTACCTGGATCTGAGGCTCAATTTCGGTAGTTTATTTTCAGCATGGTCTTCTACCAGAACTTCCAACTCTGGTAGCTGTGAGTTACAGGTAGAAGGAGAAAATACTGTTGAATTCAGTCTAGTGACTCTTACCATCAACATCTTATTTCTAAAGTAGCTGGGTAAATAGATAAATTATTCATCTTTGAGACCATTTCCTCTAGAAATTCCATTCATGTTTTCACCCAGAGGACCTCTGAAGCAGCTCCTTCACACATTGGCGCTTGAATATGGATTTATATGACAGATTGTAAAGGCTGCAAAAGCTCTAGCACACCTATAAAGTGAGTTGCAAATTGTATTTGTCCAAGGGAGCGAGACAATTCTTACATTTAAAAAACAAACCCACACCAGAAGGCCAAGCTCCTAACGTGCAGTCAGGAATACCCAAAGCCAGTCATCCAGTTTCACTCCCACCGAGTCCAGCGTCAGACATCTCATTGACTTCAAGTGGAAGAGAAGTTCCAAATCGCCGCGGGCCCCAGCTTCACGATTTTGCTGGAAATTTTGATACCGGTTTGAATTTCTGTTAGAAAGCAGAACCAGATTTTCCATCAAAAGTCTGTCCTTTTCACAGCGCTGAATAGTGTTTTTATCTCAGCGAACTGCTGTGAGCGCTTTGTGAGTTGTTCTGCTATAAAAGGTAAATGTATTTACCTTACATTCTTGGCTAATTAGTATTTGCTGTACAACCTTCTATTAAAGATAACTATGTTCTTTTGTTCAAAATGTGTTTATAAAAGGTCATGCTTTCTGTGGCATTAGTCGTGACAAAAGCAAGCAGGAATAATTTTAATTGAAGCGGCGATGTCCAGGTGGGAACGGTGTGGGTGCACAGACCCCGGGGAGCTTCCGCCCCCCCCAGTTTGTAGCGCACCGTGTTTAGGAGCTGTCAGACTAGACTTCTCTGCTCCCACCTTTCCTCTGGCGGGGTACCCTAAAGCACCCACCGTTCTTGGATATTTCTGGTGGTTTTCTTACCTCTTCAGGAAAACGGAGCTTTTCAGCCCCATGGCCCAAGACATGCTGGGCCAGTGCTAACATAGTGCACCCCCTGATCTCAGCTCTTGGGGCACCTGGGCTTTACCACCCCCTTCTCTGGAGGCTCCATCCTCCAGAGAAAACGAGCACAGGCTTTATTATCTGTTTCAGAAACTGATTGTGTGACCTTAGCTGTTGCGAGACATAGTAGAGTTTTCCAGCCGCATCCCTGCCTCACTTTCCTCTGAACCCATGGACTTTTTTGATGATTTACAAAGGAGTCCCCTAAAGCACGTTTTCTCCTCTGATTCTTGTCAAAACAAACTGTCATTCTTATATAGACCCACCCTCACATAAGCTCTCTTACCAAGCATAGAAGCATAGAATCATAGAATTACTCAGGTTGGAAAAGACCCTTGGGATCATCAAATCCAACCATCAGCCCCACTCTACAAAGTTCTCCCCTACACCATATCCCCCAACCCCACATCTAAATGACTCTTAAACACGTTCAGGGATGACCTTCTCATTCTAGCTACTCTGCAAGTATCTGTGATTTTTAATTCCCCTACCTTTTTCTCCAGCACCTCCATCTCTCTGGTTGCTGGAGCTCGGCACTGACACCTGAGGTCTTCTGCTTCTCCCGCCTTTTCTGCAGTCATACCAGGCTGGACTGAGTTCAGGGGAATGCTCTTCTCCAAGTTTTAGGACTCCTCTGTTGTCCCTGACAGAACACGATTGCTGACACCGTACAGCCAGATACAGTGGTTCCATAAGCTCAAACACAGCAGTTCCTGAGCTACGGGACAGGTTCTCCACAGCTTCCTTTACACTGAGGGCTCCATACTGGGTCCTGCTCTGTACTTTTGGGGAGGGAGCAGGGAAATTCTTAATTCAGATGTGCTTAGGATATGTAATTTGTATTTAGGCTATATAATTGTCCAGACTTAGCACACTTGAGAGCATCTCACATTTCTTGCTTGTGTAGGATCAATCTAGCGTCACTCTAATCATGACTTATTTGCTGATTTCCCATCAAATCTGTGTATTCTTGATGTTATGACAAGAAAACAACATCCAGTTAGCAAATTCTGTCACTTGCCCCATGCTGGCGGTTAGGGAGTAAATCAGTCCTTAAACAAGTCCTGTACTTTGGACAGGAGGTTAAGTGGAGTGAAGACCAGATCTGTTCATAACCAGAGATTGTTGGTGGCTGCAGAAGCACCGGATCCCACTCTGGAGCAGAAGCGGTGCCAGCTCTCCTGGGCTGGCACCGCCTCCTGCCAGTCCGTCCCGCAGCATGCCCCATGCCCACTGCGGCATCGGTAGCGTCCACCCTGACTTGGGCGTCTCCCAGACCTCTCCCTGCCGCTGCCGTTCCACGCTGCTCACCCACCCAGCATCTGCGTAGTCTCTTGTCCCTCTTCCATCCCTCTCTCATCCCCTGCACACCTGCTAAGCCACTGGTTTAAGTTGTTTTTAAGGAGATGGGCAAGCGTGCTGTCGTGGCACATTTCACCCTTTGTAAGGTACCGCTCTTCCCGCCGAGGTCAGTTGTTGAGGGCCCTGTTTGTGGGGTGACACAGGGCTCTGAACTGTTTGTTGTGTATTACCCAAAAGGCAAAGAGTTTCTGAGTGGGAGCCATCAGCCCACGTTCAGGCAAAGCGCCACAAAACGTGCCTGCATGTGAGCTGCAGCGCAAAGCTCATTAATTTTAATAGGTATTGTGAACTTAAACCATACACGGACTTTAAAGCAAAACACCTGAGGAGGCAGGAGCAAGTGTTTTTCCTGCGCGTTACAGATGGTCGGAGATGCAGGCTGTGGGCAGGGTGCGGGAGCGCTGCGCACACGCGGTGATGCTGCGCGCTGGCGCAGCAGCTGGGGGCAGAGGGGGGAGCCCGCGGGGGCGCCCCGTGGCTCTGCCCTCGGCTAAGGCCATCAGGTGTGCGCTGCACATGACAGCAAGTAAAGGAGCCGAAAACCAGAGGTTTTGGTTATTATGCAGTGCCTTCTCTGAATTACCATGAGAATTTTCATGGAGATTAAAATCACGATCAGTTTCATTTCATGCACCTGCAATTTAGAGATAAATATTTTGAGTTTTTATTCGTTTGTTGACTGGGCAAACCTCTCTTTGGTTTCCAAGGGAATTTTGATGACCAGAACCCTTAAGGAAACAAACCTTAAAAAGCACTTTTCCCCTTCCCATCCTCTGTCCCCCCCCCAAGTCTGCCTGTGGATGTTGCACTTACCGGAGCAGGAGCTGGAGCGAGGGAAGGAACTCCATTGCCAGGCTGCTGAGTCAGATAGCCTAAAACGAGCCGGTCTTTCCCCATCTGAGAGCCCAGCATTGCTGTTTTGCACAGCGCTGCGTGGCTGAGGCGACACAAGCCCATGCCGTGCTCTGATAAGCTGAGGGAGGGTGTGAAGCGTGAGTTCGGATGGGCTGACCGTCAGGCGCTGCTGCTGGGACGCATCCAGCCCGGCAGCGAGCAGGGCAGAGCGCCGTGGGCGGAGGTGGGGAGCCGTTTCCCCTCGCAAACAGACTGGCCACAGCTGCTGCCGCGGGAGTTGCCCCAGTCCGAGGCCTGTGAGCATGAGTGCCAGAGGAGGGGCACATGTTTGGCCTCTGTGGAAAATAAAAATAATCTGTAAGACAGATGTAACTACAGCTGGGAACGATGCTGTTCGATACCCTGTCTCTAGCTTTCACTCATGGGAAAAAATCCTGGATTCAGCGTCTGGCACAGCCCGTGGAAGTACACCATAAGAGCAGATTTCCCTGCGTTACCCAGGGCTGTTGTTGCACAGCTGGAACGGTAGCTTTGGTGGTAAAGGAGAATAGTCCCTGTAGCCCTAACCCTTCACTCCGGGGGTCTGGGAAGACGGAAGGGAAGGAATTTGTATGGAAACTGATTGTTCAGACCTGTCTGTGTCCACCTCTGCAGGATCTCCTACTGTCTGGCATGTAGGGAGCCGGAACAGAGCTGAGCTGTCTGCTGTGATAAAGGTGTTTACTCCGTGCGGGACTCGGTAACCGCTGCCTTGCCCGGCACAGCCGCTGCCCGGGGCTGCCCGCAGGCGCTGGCGGGGAGAGCAGCCTTTGCCCTGCGGGACTGCAGAGCTCACTGTCGTCGGGCGCTCACGTGGGGCCCTGCCGATGAATGAATTATTTGTGTGTTTACTTGGAATATTTGATGAAATGTACAAGAAAATAGTGCCTAGCTAGTCTCTGATGAACACTTTTTTGGAAATTATTGTTTCTCTGTATACATTTACAGCCTGAGTTGTGTGAAGTTCTAGGCATAAATAGGTATTCCAGGGTGTAGGAAGGGGCAGACCAAGCTAGTCATGGAGAGGAGATAGCAATCGACACTCGTCTGACTTACAGAAATAAAACTACGGCTCTGGTACTATGCCTGGCACAGGCTGTTCAAAAAACCCAGGTTTGAAAAAATGGCACATTCCTATCCAGATACTAGCTTATTGGGCTCGGCTGGTCGAAGGGAAGAACAGGCACATCCGTGCAGCTCGAGCAGCCTGGCTGTGGGCAGGAGGGATGTCACTTACGGCCTCTAGAGGAGTCCAGAAGATGAACACTGAACAGTGTCTCCAGTTCCTCCCGTACAAATCCCAGCTGACCTTGCCTCGTTTTCTGCACTTCCCTTTCTTCTTCTGCAATGATAACATGACTGTAGCTGAGTTACACTTACCACATGAGTGATTCCCACCCTTCCTGCTTACAGCAGGTTGAAAACTAGTCTGGTTTATTAAAACTCAGAAAGAGAAGCCAGCTGAGACAAGGAGACCAAAAACTCAACTTTTTTTTTTTTTGTTTATATAGGTTTAGCACTCTATAGCAGTTTCTGAGGTGCGTTGGTCAAGTACTTTGCCATTTCTTTCATTGCTACTTTTACTTACCACTCACCTGACAGGGCACTTTGGTGCCAGCAGCACAATTTAAATATTTTTTAGCAGTCATTTTCAGGGCCGTAACATGAAAAGCATTAGCAGCATATTTTAAGAAACCATGCCTGTAGGATGCTGTGGAATCAACCTGTCTCCTCCTTTTACGTGCTGCTAGTGGAGGCTGTTTCTGCCGATGAGCGTGGGGTGAAGCACCGCGCCTGTGCTCAGGTGGAGCAGCTTTACACTGAAAGCAAAGGGGGATCTCCTTTATTGATTGCTTCTCCATGTGCTGTGCACCCAGCTCCCTCGTGGCAGGGAGAGGAGTTAATGTAAAGACGCGGATTCAGTAGCTTTGTACTGGAAATTGTGTCCTGAGGTCACAGCTAACCACCCTACCAGTGGAGCAGACAAGGCATTACCTCTTCATGTTTGGTCTTTGAATACACGTCACTGGTGTCTTTTAATTTATAAAGACCCTGCAATGGCAAGTAGGCTTGGTCTGCTTAGGGGGATATTTCATGAACTACTTAGGAAGTTTATAAAACAGACTCCCTAGATTATGAAGCAAGGGGGTATCTGTTTTGTAAGGAACATGTTATGAAATGAATTTGTCTCTAGGCCTAACTTAATTATTTTAATGATCCCACTGGTGGTTGTCGTAGGTGTCGTTCTGTGTATATATTGTGACCTACATGCTTGTGATCATTTATGAAATCTAAGATTTAAAAATACTTTGGACCTTATTAATTCCTTGCCTGCTTTCACTAAAGTGAATGGAGGTGGTTTGGATATTGGTATGTTGGACCAAATCTCTCTTCCAGTGAAGTCAATGAGAGTTTTAACATAAGCTTAAGTGGAAACAAAATAAGCCCTACTGTTTTAGAAAACTGCTCTAATAATAAACCTGGCCAAAATAATCCCTAGTGTAACCGTGTTGAGCTCTGTGGAGTTACATCAGGGATGTATACTGGTGTGATGTGTGGCAAGGAGTTAGGAGAACCTGAATGTTGTAGCAAGGTTCTTCTGCTGGGTATCCACGGTCCTTGGTCTCAAAACCATCTGAAGGGGTAGAACCAATGGGCAAATGAAGACAAAGCATCATGCACTTACAGGTGCGTGCACATACCGTTCCCGGTCAGGCGGCCTTCCCAGAGAGACGACTCCGCTGGTTTTGGAGAAGTTACTCCAAATTTGTACCTGTATAACTGAAATCATAATTAATTAATCTATTCATGGGTTAATAAAATCTTTAAGAACAAAGTGCATATTTAAATAGAAGAAATATGCAGGCACACAAACACAGGATTCATATGTGGAAGCGCGAGGGAGGCTGGATTTCTGGAGCACAGAGTAACGAGGTGGTGTGGAGGATGCTGGCTGTAGCAGACAGGGCTCATGCCCCAGGCTGCTGCTGGCCACGTGGCCTCCGCCAGGCTTCTCTGTTAGATGAAATGTAATAAATTGATGAGTATACCTAGTCCTTGCAGCACGTCGGCTTGTTCCCTTGTGCTGTACTGACATTAAATGCACAATCTGGTGACTGAAACAGGTAAGTATTGTCAACCACTCTCATCCCTGGTGTAACTCCACTGATACAGAGGTACGCTGGGTTGGTGGCTCTCCTCCCCCAATTCCATAGCTGGGAGAAGCTGCAGAGCTGGAATTAAACTCCAGAGTTACAAGCCCTTATCTCCGTGCTCTGTTCACCAAACTGCCTGCTCCTTCATCATCGGCTGTGATCAGCACGCGCCGATCACAAAAGAAATGACTTTCAAAAAAGAAATGACTCCTGTAAACATTTTCGAGGGGGTTGGGTTTTGTTTCTGTCTATCTGATTTGCTCTCCCCTGAAGCTCTGCCAGGCAGGATGGCTGTCAGCTTCGCGCACGGGCACGACTGCGTTGTGTATTGCCGCAGTCACTGTGACCGTGCCTGCCTGTCACAGCCGGGCACCGGGACAGGCGGGCTGAGCAGGGACGTTGTGATTTCACTCTGCTGCACTAAGGTATGCGTTCAAAGGCTAAAATTGCTGCTTTTTCATCTGCTGAGGATCACATAAAGCAAAACCTGAAAGGAGTCCTGCACGTGGATGCTGGGAAGCTATTATGCAGCATTTGCAGCGTTCCTCTTGCTCAGACTGAGATGGGATCAGTTGGCAAGCACTGGAAACTGAGATTTGCACCATAAAGCTGAAACGCTGAAGGAATCCCAGTCCAAAGGGCAGGCTCCCATTCCGCCTCCCTCCTAATGGAGTGCAGATGCTACCAGTGCTGCAGGTAATCCGTTTAGATCTGGTAGAAGCTTTTGCAGCAGCAAATCTCTCTCTTGAGAAAGCGGACAATGAAAACCAGGGACTCTCTAACCTTTTTGGTGTCATACTGCGTTACGCCAACAAGTTGTACTGGAGTGATTTACACCAAAGGCTGCAGCTTTGGCATTTGGGGAACGTGATGTGCCTTCCGGGAGACTGCTGCCTGAAGTCTGCTGTTGCAAAATTTACATACAATTTAACGGACAAATTTGGCTAGTGGAACTCCATGGGAACCAGTAGATGACAATAGAGAGAAACTGGGTCCTCTGCTTGTGCTGAGGTTGTCTGGGAGGGAATGAGGGCTGAATTTGGCCCAGTAGTACTTAGCACTGCTGTTGAATGAGGGAAAAAATTCAACGACCACTTTTTAATCTTGCAGAGGGGAAAAAAAATATTGAAGAATGGATTTGTAACCAGTTCCAAACATATTTCCTCTTCTGCTCACATCCAGTTATATTCTGTTTGCAGACGCGAGGGTTAAAGCGGGGGCCTGCTTCTGCTTTCAATTAAATCAAAGGATGTTTTGGCCTTGACTTCACCGGGACCAGAATCAAACCCATGACCATGGTATTGTATTTAAGAATGAATCTCTCGCAGTCACAAAAAAGCTAGGTTCAGCTTTCAGTACCTCATCAGAGTCCAACAGTTAATGGTTTTCTCATTATTTAAAAGTTTTTGCCAAGCCTAATTCTGTAAGTGAGCATCCTCTGTGCAGCAGGTGCATTGCTGTCTCCTTCCTGGGGGGTGATTCGCTCTCCGTAGCCCCCCGACAAGGGCTCCCCCTTTTCTGGGGAATGTGGCAGTGGAGCCGTGCTCTTCCCAGCGGACGTGTCAGTGGGTCGCTTCCTCTCTGTCCCCGCTCGCGTCCAGCTGCAGTAACAAAAAACCTACTGGAAATTCCTCTTCGGTTCTGCCAATGGCTCAGGCTCACCAGCAAAAACTATTACACAAGTCTTCCTACTTGATGTGGATTTAAGGGCTTTGGTGGCAGTTTTCCCTTCAAAATAGCTTTTTAACAAGTCGTTCTTGGCGTGTTCATTTCTTTAAGTGAACAGGCAGGAAAAATATGTTGGGTACAGCTTAATCAAAGGTAAGAATAAACAGGAGCGTCATTCATTCATCATTTTAAGTGTGGTAACAAAAATATGGATAGAGAGAACTGGATGCAACTTCCTAATCACATATGTGCTTGTAGAGAATTATAACCAGTTGCAGTCCGTCTGTAGCTCCCCATGTGAGCGGTGGTGTGAGCCGTACCGGAGGCGTACAGTAGTGTAATTGCAGCAGTGATACATTGTGGGACTGGGCAAAATTGGTGCAGTTTACTCACTGGAGGACACAAGGAAAAGCAAATAGAGGAAGAATGTAAAATAAGCTGGTTTTTTCCATATTATCATTCTCAGCAACGGAAGAGCTTTACTAGTTTAGCGAATGGGCATACCAGCCAACAGCCCAAGCAGCGTGGGCAGTTTCTTTTAAGCAGAAAGCTAACGTATCCCTACCCAGAGAGGCTGGTACCGTTCCTGCTTGCAGCAGCGGCGAGTGTCCCGATGCAGGGGGGGCCGGTGTGGCACCAAGGTCTCCTGGGGCTCCTGCTCGTCCCACACCGGGCCGTGCTGCAGAGGCCCCGGCGGCCCCAGTCTGGGAGCTTTTTCCTGTGGATCTGGAAATAAATAAAAGAATCGTAGGAAAAAGCCGCTCAGCTTTTGTCTGTCTGGGATCAGAACTAAAGGGCTGTGGCTCATAAATATTCTAGCTGTTTGCACGAGCAGCAGGTACCACAGTGAGTGAGTTAGCTGTCACCATTTAGACTTTATAAAAGGTTGTGCAGCCCTGGAGTATCCGTCCCTCTTTCTCCTGCTGTGTGCTGAAACGTACTGGTTTCACAGCACCCACACATGCAAAGGATGCGGAGGGCCAAGCTCGCACCCTGAAAGGTAAATGAGTTACATTTGAAATTTTCCCTGCCTTCACTGAATCCCAGTGGGAGTTTCGCTCTTGACTTCAATGAGCAAGGATTTAGCCCATTTGTATTATAATAAAACTAGTATCTGCATGTTTTCCAACCTCCCAGCATGCCCAGTTGTACAAGGGTGATGTTAGTGGAAGTAATGTCTGGATCTAGTCAGATGTGAAAATCTTAGTAAAAGTCCTGCGTTAGGTCCCACTTGGAGCTGCAGGGAGCAGGAGGGCAGCAGGAGAGCTGGCGTCTGGTCCAGCCCAGTTCTCGTCGGGGCCCTCGCAGCACCACGATTGAGGGAGAAGGGATGGTTAAAGGAATAGCAAGAAAAGGCTTGTATAGGCAGGAACGTTTTATTTGAATTGTGCATCTTCTCAGGTATTAACAACTTATGTCTGTCGAGTGCCGGCAGCTCCCACAGAGTTTGAACTGAAATGCAGTTCTTGCAGGATCGGGACCTTTGTGAAACTGGGCAGCACTTTGGGAAACTAAGATGCTAGTTTAGGAGTTTGTTTTAAATTAAAGAGTTTTTGTTCCTCCATGGATTTTCATGGCCAAAATTTAGTGTAAATCCTCTGTTGAGAAAACATGAAAGGCCAAGAACCATTGCAGGGCTCAAATCAGAGCAGCAGCAACAATGGCATAGTAAAAACAGGATACTTTTAGCAACATAAATTTGTATTAGTATTTTTAATCTTCAACTACTTAGACAGAAGTTCAGTTAGAATGAAGTAAAAGACACAAGAAGAGCAAAAGTAACCTGAACTGCGTACTGGAAAAAATTACAGTATTGGAAATCCAGCTAACATCTGCTTTTCTAACTTCAAATGTAAGTCCACAATTTAAAATGAGGAGAGGAATTCCCAAATAGGTAAGTATTACCTACAGTGTATGACTTTCTGTGCAGCTACCTGGACTTTGGCATGTTTCACTGAAAGGATATTTAGCTCCTACTGCTAACAAGTTCTGTGTTTTGAGGGTTTATATTATATTGTAATACTATTTGGTTACTTTTATTAAAAATATGCATGTCAGGCAGACTCTGCCCTTCACACTCTCCCCAGGTGGTTGCTGCCTGTTGGGAATAGGGGTGGCAGAACTGGCCTGTCGTGAACTGCAGTAACTGCAGCATCTCCGCTTGCGCTGGGCTGCCCTGCATCGTCTGCGTCTGCATCTGCCTCGCCTGCCACGGCCATGGCCTCTCTTCTGGTCCTGGGTACTCCAGAGCAGCTCAGCCACACCAAATGAATGCAAACGGTACGGTTAAGCATCAAAAAGTAACGGGAGGCTGTTTGTCACCGTCCCTGTTACAAAGGGTGAACAAGCCACGTCAGTGGTGCGTAGGGAACTTTTACTGGAGAAATGCAAATTGCACCTGTATTTGAAAGTTACGTTTTTTCCTTGTTAAGCACAGCAAATGCATTTTGTGACTGACGACTCAAGTAAATGTGGTGGGATGCCGATGTGTGTAGCGAATGAGTGCTGTTCTGTCTGTGTGCGTCTGCTTACCCTGCCTACAAATGTGGTTATACGCCAAATGCAATGAAAGGATTTGTAATATAGCAATTACCATACTAGAAGCTGTTTGTTTAGTGAAGTCTTTTTATAGCTGTTAAAATAACACACTAGAATATACAAACGCTACTTTAATAAGGCAAAATAAAATCATTAGCCTGACGGAGGGCTGGATCCCGCCACCGTTACTCATGGCTAAGCAGCGCTTTGCTCCTGAGCTGTCGACTGCCCGCGAGACGGGTGGCGGAAGCCGGGCCCCGGGGAGCAAACATGCTGCTGATTAATTTGGGATGAGTGGCCAGTGCTGATGGCACTCATGCCAGCATCCCAAAGAGGTGAAGGGCTTAGGGTTAATACCCTTGTTAAACCTGGTGGGAATGAAAAGCCTGGAAAGGAGAGCTCATGGGAGCCTCGATTCCCTTGGTCGCTGGTCTGCTCGTTGTGTTTGCCCACTCCTCCTCCTCCTCCCTCAGACCTGATGGGATGCTTGGCCACAGGGATGCAGGACCAGGGTGGCTCTTGACTACCAAGAGAATTTTTTAATGCAGGAACAGACACTGGCTTCTCTACCTGGGATTAGCGTTTCCTATTTCTTGTCTTAACTGCTAATTTATATATAGGCAATACTGTCTCTACAAATTGAAAAATAAGTGTCATGTATCAAAAATCTAAAAATACATATATATTTCCATGAAGTTATATATCAAAGTCACCCGCCAAAGTGTCTTAAGTGTGGAGATGGCCTGTTAGCAACAGGCAGAAGAGAAAGAGCTGTAGGATCTCTTATCCTTACAATGAATGCTTCGTGGTATTTCAAAAATAATAGGTAATTTCCATTTCAGTGGATTTTGTTACCCGTTGCTCCAGTGGACTTCAATTGATAGTAACAGAGAACTGAAAACATAATTGTCCACACTTTTGTTTTGACTTAAATCCATTACATATCTAATTTTGCTTTGTAGTGATGGTATAAAAAGAAGAAAAAAAAATCCTTGCAGAACTTCCTAAGAATGATTCTGCATGGTAGATAATAATGTTCTTTATGGATTATTGACTTTTAAAAATACATGTTGATATTATATAGACTAGCTCTGATCTATTGCAAAAATGTGTATTCTAGCCTGAACAGCAAAATATGAAGTATTAAATCTGGGTAATAGATCCTGCAGTTCCTTCAGGTGCTTAATAGTTAATGAGTGTAATATCCTTCAAAAGCACTGCAAAGTGAGCGTATGGCTCAAAAAACTCCTATGGCATGTGGTTCTCACAGGTCGGTGTTGTCCTTGCCCATCTGTGGTCGCTCACTCGTGCCATCAGGACTGAAGGGTCCGGGGCTGAGCGATGCCTCTGTGGGGCCAGGCAGTGCCTGTGGGACGCTGGCGTCTGAGGCTGCCCTGCTGAAAGGAGGGTGCTCGCCCAGGGCTTGTAGGAGTGGTGGGAGAAGGAGTCGGTGGTCGGGGTGTCTGGAGCGGAGCGGGACCTGCCTAACGCTGCAGGCTTGATGCCTGCACTCCGTTTGGAAGCTGGTTCCTGATCTGGGCTTACCTGTGCCAGAAACCCTCTTTGGGGCACCTCTCTCTGTCTTCAGGCACATGAACTGGTCCCAAAGCACATGTGGCTGCATGGATTTCAGAGTTTGCAGAGCAGCAGTTTATACCTCCGATTTATGACTTGGACTCTCCCCCACATAAGCTTTTTCCCATCACTGTACAAATAAAAGATTTAAAAGATGCTTACAACAAAATCTTCCCCAGCTCAGACACCCTCTGAGCCAAGCATACGCCTGAAGCAATCCGAGGTGGTCAAGATGCTATCTTTGATGGGAATGGAAAACATGGTGGAGCCGTAAGGATGCAGCCCGCAGTGTTTCTGCACCGTCCTGCAGCCAGGCCGGGGGTGCACAGAGCCGTGCCGGGGCTTTCCTGTAACGGGGAAAGGGCTTAAAATCACCAGTTGGGTAACAGGGTGTGAAGGTACGGTCTAACCATACTACAGACTTTTGTTTATGGACTTTCACGCTAATTATAGCTGAAGTTTTAAATTGAGGCAGATCAGAAAACCTACTGCAGCCAGATGCAACCTTTAGCCACGTTCCTGGCTGTGCAGGGCGTGAAGGAGACGGTGTCCTGGCAGAGACGACGTTTTAGTGGCTCTCCCTCAGAACTGCCGTCAGGCCAGGAGGCAGAAGACACCCCGTTGCGGCTCAGCTGGGTTAGCCCCGTCCTCCTCTGGCCAGCTCTGCCCGCTTTTCGGATGGGTTGGGTTTTTTTAAGATAACCCCCTGGGGAAAGCGGCTTCAGGTGCTTTCTCCATTATGGTTTGCTTTGCTGGGAACTTATGCACAAACCCAATTGGTTTTACAGTAAAAATAATGGAAATACAAAAAACACTGCTGTAAAGATCCTGCCCCGGACCCTGCTGCTGCGGCAGGGATGTGGCAGGGTTGGGCAGGGTGCTGCTGCTCCGGCGGCTTCCCGCTGTTCTGTCCCAGCGGTTACTTTCTGGTGCTGGGACAAGGAGCAGCCTTACAACAGCCACAGCGCGGGCAGCAGTGCCAGGCACAGCGTGAGGCGCTCCGGTCTCTCAAGCACCTCTGCGCCAATTCACAGCATTTTTTTCCCTTCCAAGCAGATAACAGTATCTATCCTACCCACCTTGAGCAAATATTTGAGAGATAAGCAGCACTGTTTGTGCTTAGCAGCAGTGATGGACTCTGCTCGCACAACTGGGAGGCCTTGCAAACGTGTCCCGCGGGGCAGGTTCAGGTCACGCTCGGTGTCCTGTCTCCAAACAACCCTCTTCCTCCTCTCTGCGGCGTTTCCCACGACCGCCGCCACCTCCTCCAGCTCCACAGCCCAGGTACAACTGGCTGCGTACAGGCCAAACAGCCAGGTACAACTGATGGCCGCCGTGTACAACGCAGGGAGAGCTGCAGAGCTGGTGTCGGCTTTGGTTAGTGGAGCAGGAGGTGCACGGAGGGACAGCAGATAGAGCGGAGGGCACCGAGTGGAGCACAGATCCCCACGCTTGCAGGACTCACGGGCAGACATTTCTCTCTTCTTCCCGCTCCTTCCATAAAAATGAGGAAGGAGACACATGTTAATGACAGTTTGCTGAAATGTGCGCTCCCCGCTGATTTGACATTGGGCAGAAAAAGTGTCTACAGGATCTATTTTTAATAAGCGTAAACAACTAAATTATGGATGACAAAAAATATCACTGAACAGTTAAATATTAATCACGTAATTACTTAAATTAATACTTTGAGTGCAATGTTGTGATAGAGAGTTTTACTTACACGGTGTCGCGGGGCTGCCTGGGTGCGCAGGGGACGGGACCCCAGCAGCCCCCACGGTGGGGCTCGGGAGCGGAGGGCTCTGCTGGTTGTCCCACAGGTCCCACAATACTGGGTGCTCCTCCTAGAGCCTCTGGAGCCAGATTGGTTACGAAAGAGCTTCAGTTTCCTGTTCAAAAAGAGGGCTGTCAAGAAAATGGCTAAACTGGCCTCAAACCAGAAAGCAACGCCGCCCACCGCCCCAAAAACTGTCCCAAAGTGCCGTTAAGCCCCCAGCAGCGGGGTGCGATGTGGAGAGCCGTGGCTGGGCTCAGTGATGGTCTTGGGAAGACGGCGGGTGCTGCAGAGGGAGCTGGGGTGCAGAAAGCCCTGGCTGCTTCCAAGGTGGAGCTGGGTGAGTTTCTGAAAGCGGCGGTGTGCCGTGGGGCTGGGGGCTGGAGTCACCGCCCTGCGGGCCCCCGCCGGGCCCCCACCTCCACAGGGCTGCGGGGACCCTGCGTGGTGGAAAATCGGTGGCAAGTGCTGGGGGGGTGTGGGTATCGGCAGACGTCTGTAGGTACTTGCACGTGGCTTCCTCCCCAGCCCAAGAAGCTAAGAAAAGAATTTACTGGTGCTCTTGTCCTTGTGGGTTGGCTGGCTGCGTTGTTTGTTTTTAATCTAATAAAAGGAGATCTTAATATCATAGTAAAATTGGTACAAAGCTAGAAACTCGCCCCTTGGCGTTTTGGCAAAACATTATTGAAAATGTAAAAGCCTTTAGCAGAAACAACAGAAGCACAAAGAAATTGTAGAAATAGGATCAACAGGTTGTGTTCTGGATGTTGGGCTTAGAGGGGAAGAGCATCCAGCATCCAGCCGGGGCTCGATGTGCCGGCGAGAGCCGCTAAGCTGGAGGCTGGACACCAGCCCCGTGGTGGCTCTGCTCCGCAGGGACACGGTGCGGCGGTGGCCGGGCGCAGGAGCCCTGCCGGGGCCGGGTGGGCAGCACTGAGGGCGGTGGCTGGGCGGTGGGGGACGGCACATTGCTGGGAGGGCAGGAGCAATGGAGGAGGAGAAACAGATGGCTGGGAAGAGACATGCACTGGGAAGGTGGTGCGAACGTAGCAGGACCTGGCCAGGGAGGTGGAGGTAATGGAAAGGCACGCTTGCCATCCTTAGACTTGCAACTGCTTGGATTGATCTGGGCTCGGACTGCTCCCTGAAAGGAAATTAAATCCTGGACAGAAACTTTAAGAGTGATTTTAAATTAGAAAGTGAAGCATCTCTTGAAAAAGGTGGGAATGCTGAAGAAGCATTCATTGCTCAGACTCACCCATTGCTGTGGTATCCACGTGTGGCTCTTTTGCCCCCATCTCTGTTTTCTGGTGCCTTCCACCTCTTCACAAACATCACTGGAAGCACCATTCCCACGTGCCATGGGCAAGTGCCTCCTGAAAATGCCATTACCCAGCTTGTCCAGCAGTACAGTACTGGGCACCATAACCAGTAAAGCCCATCATTTTCGGGGTGACTTCTGCCCAGTCTGAGAGCTGCAGCGACTCCCCACGGCTTTAACTCTCGTCTCATGGTGGGGCGCCGGAGGGAGCAGCTTCCTGAGGCCGCCAGCTGGACCCGTACCCAATTTCTGATGGAACATCAATAAGTTTGCACAGTGAAAACCATTCCCATCCCCTTGGACTCGCTGACTTGCCGGCTCTCTGACAGCCCGTGCGCATTTTGCTTCCGTGCTTCTGCATGCTGCATTTTGTTCTGGCCACCCAAGACCCATCCGCTGAACACATCGGGTCCTGGTGGGGCTTGTGGAGCTGACCCCGGTCACCATGCTCTTTTCCATGGCTTCGCACATGACGAGTCACCCCGTCAGGCGAATTTTCCTTTGGAAGCTGCCATTTGAGTCCACTTTGCGCTCTCACAGCCTTGCATGTTCTGATGGCCTTTCTACAGGTACGGTTTATGGTGGTGAGAAGGGAGAGGCAGGAACGCTTTCCGCACGCAGCATTACAACATGCTGCAGTGAAGTTGGTTCTTGGAACATAGCAGCCCCCTAAAACGTCAAATAAATCCTTAAACTATTCATCACTCTTGTTTTTGGGGTGGCAGTTACGTCTTTCAACACTCTGCAAGTTTCTTTCCCCAGCAGTAATTTCGCTGGTGAAGAAATACAGCTCAGGGCACTCCACAAAGGCCTCAAAATTCATGTTTTGTTTTCATTACCAAAAAAATGCTTCACTACATTAAAGAGCGGCCCATTAAAATTTTGTACCCTGTCTTCCCTGCGCCCTGTCGTTGTTGGCAGACCTTCCCCCATACGCGCGGCAGAGCCCAACAGCAGCCGTCGCCTTGCGTTCGCAGAGAAAGGGCAGCAGAGGGGAGGAGGTTTATGCCAGCCCAGCTTGTTTCGGTGTAAAATCCCCAAACTTTCAATAGCCGTGCTGATTCACTCGATAAGTGTACCCCGCTGAACCTTAGGCTGCTCTATTGGTGTCGCCTCTGCTTTCAGTCTGACCCAGCACAGCACACTGGCTCATGTGCATGTCTAACTGTCGGGTTCCTGGAATAAAATTTAACATGGTACAAAGCAATATATTTAACTGTCTCGGGCAAATAGCCCTAAAATAATGAATTACTGGAGGCTTACTGAACCTTAGGATTACAGAAATTAAATGCTGCAGTGAGAACTGGATGGTGTTTTCCGATACCGTTGAAAAGCTAGAGGTTGAAGAAAAGCAGTAAACTTATTATAATTAGGGTTCAGGGGAGCATTTGGTTATTCTTGTAAGTAACTCCGACTAGTGAATGCTGACACAGACACGAGAGCAGGCAGTAAATCCTGGAGCTCACTTAAGAGGGCAGAAAGGTTTTCAGCTGAATTTAGCGGGGGCTTCCTAAGTCCAGTTTTATTTAATATCTCCACAGTTAATTTAGAAATAAACGGCATGTTAATTGAATTTGCAACCAAATTAACAAGTCAGAGGATCAGGCCGCGGTGCAGCCGTGGTGAGCGGATCTGGCTGCGCTGGCTGAGCCCACCGCCCCACGCAAGCACTGCGGGGCCGGGAGCGGGGAGCCATCCTGCCCCGTCCCACCGCCGTCCCCCGGCTCCCCTCGCTGCCCAGACAGAAGGCTCGGGGCGGGGACGCTGGAAGGAGGGAGGCCGCGAGGCTGTGGCGTTGGCCAGCAGCACTGGCCATGGCCTTTGGTGGGGTTTGGTGAGCTTTGGGGAAGCCCTGCCATGGTCACAGCGAGGGACAGCGGGGAAGTGCAGAGCCGAGGCGAAGGGACGGCTCGGCAGTGAAATCCAGCAGGCTGCGGGATAGTCTCTCTGGGAAATGGAGGAGTCCTCACTGGCAGGGTTATTTAAGACTCAACTTTGAAACACGAGACAGTCTGCAGTTGGGAACAATGCTGCACTGTCAGAGAGATGGACTCAATTACTTAATAGGTCGTTGCTGTCTGTCTCCTGCGATTTTCCTTTCAAGAACATATATTCAGCTGGGTTATTTCTCATGGGAAGACAAAGCGTTGTGAGAGAAGCCAGGCGTTCGGAGGGGAGAGGCGGGAGGAACAGCAGCCAGGCAGATGCCTGGTTTGCTTTCTGCAGAGCCTGCTCCTCAGGACATGGAGAAGGCTGGAGTCGTGTAGCTGATGCGGGATTTTGGTCCGGTAACCTGCTGATCCCCAGGTCTCACAGGTCTTGCTTCCTTTTCTTTCCTCACGAAAGATTTGCCACGTTGCTTTCTTCTGCCAGGCTTATCCCGAGGACTACTGGTGGTGGGACTGTGGCTGCCGATGCTCCACGGGCCATTGGTTGCTGGTTTGCCAAAAATTCAGCCTTGGTTTGCCACTTACCCAGCACTGACAGGTCCGTACAGCTCATCTCGATGTATGGGCAGCCTCTCCTCTGGCACGGAAAGGCCTTGGTGGCGTTTGATCAGAATGACAGCCAAGCGGGAGGAAAAGCTCATGGCCAGGAACCCACCTCCGAGTAACGGCTCGGGTCTCCGCCAGCAGGACAGGGTGCAACGGGGTGCGTAACGGAGCCGGTGACGCATGTTCTCACCAAAATTACTCTGCCAGCCGCAGGGTGAGCATTTCGTAGGCACTTTCCTTGTCGGGTCGCGGTCCTAATTCTGTCCCTGCTGGTGTGCGTGCCGGCGCCTGCACGTGCACACGCCTGTCGTGAGTGTGCCAGTGCACACGCCTAAGCCATCTACCTTTGCGCACTTGTTCGCCACCAAATTAAGAGACTGTGTTACCTTATGCACATCGAAGTGATGCACCTAAATCGGCTGGATGTTTTTAAGCCCTGAGGGTGTAATGAGATTTTGTCTCTTTTACCCATTTCTTTTTCTTTTCTTTTTTTTTCAGAATAAGTCGTCTGTTTAATGGCACAGAGCCTATTGTCTTGGACAGTTTAAAACAACATTATTTCATTGATCGAGATGGTGAAATTTTCAGATATATATTAAGCTTCCTAAGGACATCTAAGCTACTGCTCCCAGATGACTTTAAGGTAAGGAAAGCTATAGTCTGCAATCCATTTTTTCCTCCCATTCTGTCATTTGTTTTGGTGCAGGTTGGTTTGTGCGCTTGGCCTAAACACACTTAACTAAACATTGCTGTTTATTGTTAGGGCTTTTAGTACTTGTGTGTTACACCAGGGATGCTATTATTTAATAAATGGACCAGTGGTTGTCATGGATACCATAAAAAGTTAAACGATGAAGCTTACGGCTAAATCAGTTTTTCTAAACTAATTGTATTTTCTCACATTTTTAGCTTATTTATCAGGGTACAACAACAATTAAGAAGCAGTATCAGCATTTAGCGCTTACCAGGGTTTAATGCTCAGAATCTGAAAGAAATGTTTTAAATTTGATACTTAGAGGACTTAAATTTTATAAATCTTTTTCTGGTTGGTATAAAAAAGAAACACCCTTAAACAAGCCGATGAGGATTTGTTTTAGGTATAACCGATGCAGATACTTTGATTTCAGGAAGTAATCTTTTAGACAGCTTACGAATGTCAAAATATTCTTGGGAGATGGAATTTACTGAGGGTGTTTTAAGGAGCAATACATGTTTTCTATGAAATAATGGCGCTGGCTGTTGCTTTGCAAATCCTGATTGTTTAAAGGCTCTCCTCCTAGCCTTGTTTATTTGGCTTCGCGCTTACGAAACTTGCAACATTGTCATCCTTATGTATGAAAATTAGAAGACAAAAGTGTCCAAACTGTAGATGACAAGATTCAACAAAAGCACTAACTCCAAGATGAAATGATGAATAAATGGGGATGGCAACAGGGATCTGCTCAGAGTTAGAGGACGTGGAGTGTTGGAGCATGGAGAGGAGAGTTCCCGTGCCGCGCAGCGAGATTTCACTTGGTGTGTTGGACTAGGTGGGCGAGATAATTTGGCCAGTTAGTACAGAGTCAGCCCAGATTTGTGGTTGCCGTAGTGGTGTTAGCTTTGGAGTACAGCTGTCCTCATGCTGCAAACCGCTCCTCAGCCATTCTTGCCTGAGTTACGAGGATTTGACCTCGGCATGGGAGGTTTGCAGTTAATGCTGAGCAGACGCGCTGTGCATCAGGAGCACACATCCAGTCCCAAGGCAGGGAGAAGTTTTGGCATTCATGGGTGGTTTTGGAGCTCCAGCCCAGGTCTCCAGCCCAGAGCGCTGGTCTTTCTGGGGAGCGGTGGGCAGGTTGGGGAGGCTGGCCTGCAGGTCGGCGTGCCAGGAAGCAGGGCGAGACCAGAGCACTAAGGGGTGGGTGCGGGAAAAGCTTTTTACAGAGAAATTAGAGAAAATGCACAGATAGGAGTGAATCACAGAATCACAAAATGGTGGGAGTTGGAAGGGACCTCTGGAGATCATCTAGTCCAACCCCCCTGCCAGAGCAGGGCCACCTTAGAGCAGGTTACACAGGAATGCGTCCAGTGGGTTTTGAATGTCTCCAGAGACGGAGACTCCACCACCTCTCTGGGCAGCCTGTGCCAGGGCTCTGCCACCCTCACAGGAAAGAAGTTTTGCCTCCTGAAGGTAAAGACCAGACCAGCTCTGTGGACTGTAAGATGATGGATCAAGTAAAGGGGGGAGGATGAAGAAGCAGTACAGGTGAAATGCCAGAGCGATGCTTTAGCGGCAGCGTTCTGGATGATCTGGTGGGACAAGAAGGCGCGAGAAGCGAGGGTAGAAGAGATGTAGTTCGAGCCGATGGCGGCCTCGACCGGCATCCAGATTTCAGAGGTGCCGTGGAACAGAACCAGCAGGATTTGGTAAGAGCCTGGAGGTGAGAGTGCCGGTGGATGCCAAGGACTTGTCTGCGCAGCGAGCCGCTGGCAGGGCTGGGAGAGACTCGGGAGAGCCGGCGCTGTGCCCGGGCTCAGTCCGTTGTTCCAGACCATCTCTTTGCATAGGGTTAACTGTATTTTATTTAGTTCCTCCCTGGGAGAGCTTTAGAGCAAACCCCAGGCTAATGAGGGCTCAAGAACAAAGCAAAGTATTGCTAGGTAGGGAGTAACTAAATAAAAATGCATAGAAGAATGCGCTGCAAAGCTATATTAAAACTGCATTGTAAACGGATTTGACTTCACAGAAATCGTGTAATTTTACCAGCATGATTAAAGTGACAGAAGACAATAATCAAAGGCAGCAAATGGAATCACTCGGTGTTTCTAAATGCAAAACTCTACTTAAGGTATAAAACCTGACAGGTTTTCCAGTGAGACTTGCATTAAATGTTCTTTATGTCAAACAAAGCATTATCAAGTGTTTTGAATATTTATTAGGTTTTACCCCTTAATTTAATCAAGCAGTTTATTAGCCTCAAGGTTTAGCCAAGTTGCTTTTCAACTTGAATTGCTGCTCAGATGGTTATTTTGGAAAGTTTGGAATGTTAGTACCGCACCAGCATTATTGTGTTTGCTATTTAAGTGTTGTTTTCAGACTAAGTTAACACTGAAATGCAGAGAAAGTGGGGTATGTGTTCCTAGGCTAGTGATTCTTTATTATCAAGTCTGACTGGTGTGTTTACAGTGAATATTAATTACACTTCCAACTACTAATAAGCCAGAACTTGAAAGTGTTTAGTATCTGACGGGTCTCCCTGCTGAAAGCAACACTGTAATAGTTCATATAATTTCCCTGGGTTTGGGGGATTTTAAGCCACATGAAGCATGCTGAGAAATTACGGTGAGTTGTTTGGCTCGGTTCTCCTTCGCAGCCAGCCCGTGCTGAGCGAGGCGATGGCGAGCAGCCCGGCGCGGCGTGCAGCCTTACAGCTCCCTCGCCCTGCACCGCTGCAGTCCCGCGTGTGGGACACGACACCTCGAGCACCGATGTCCTCGAGCAGAGCGTGGAGCCGGCACCCCCGGGTCTGCCACGCTGCTGGGGAGCTGCCTGTCCCTCCTCTGCAGCCCAGATATTCTCTGCCCTCATCCCCCTCCCGCCATCAGAGGCGTTTCCCCAGGACAGCTGTGACCAGCATCCGTCCCCTTCACTGCCAGTGCTTAACTTCATGCAAAACCAGGACCCACTGTACTGCTTCCTTGAGGCTCACTCCCTGCTCAGAGATCCTCAAACAAAAATGGATATGGGCAACGTGTATGTTATTACTCCATCTTAAGGAGGGGGGGAGCACAAACGCACAGGACGTCTGAGTTTTATATCAATTACACAGCTCACCTGTAGCACCGGAACCGCAAGGCTGGCGCGCTAATTTATTAATATCATTTTAAAATGAGTGCATCTAATTTTAAGTGCTTTCCAACTGACCTTAGCAAACAGCGCAGTTGTCCTAGAAGTGAGCAGCTGTCTCTGGTAGCCAGGTGTCAGATCTTCACAGCACTAAAATACAAGAGAAACATTGAGCCAGGATGACAGTTTGTTGTTCATGTAAACAGTAACGAGTGAAAAATGGGCAGAACGAGCCATTTCAGCCTGTTCAGCCGTCAACATTAGGTAGAACAATAGCGGTCCTCTGTAGTACTGAGAGATCAGCACCCCGTCCGGGGAAGCCGGGTGTGAGGGTTCCGTGGGCTGTCCCTGGCGGTGGTCAGCAGAGCTTGACTGACCCGCTGGCACTGACATCCCAACAGCGGCACGGCTGCCTCGCGCTCACACCTCCCACCCCCGCCCCAGGAACACGCCACCCTTCCCAGAGGTGACTGCAGAACTGAGCCAACCTGAAATCCACCTGAAAAAAAGCTTTTCTCCCCAGTCATGAGCAGAAAATTATTTTGTGAAAAGCAAAAAGCTGCGTCTTTGAAAGATCTGTTTACCTTTCCCAAGAGACGTAAATGTTGCCCAGAAGCAGTGGCTGGAGAAGGGCTGCCTGCATCCCGGCTGGCTGCTCCCTTTGCCGGGTGGCCTGACGGAACTGACCTGCGAGTTCCTACAGCAGCCAGAAGTTGAAGGCTCATGGTAGCTCATGAAGGCTTTTTGTGCTACTTTACAGCAAAATTAGTGGCTGGACTGTCCATCTTCCCTTTCAGTCTCCCTCTCAGGGTGCAGTATCTGCATTTCTCGGCGTATGCCTGGGACAGCAGCTGTACCGTGCTGCTGGGAGGCTGTTTCAAGGCAGCAGGGTGCCCTTTGCCACCGCGCGAGGCAGCTACCGCCCCGCTGCTGCTCCTCTGCTTGTTCAGTGCGGTGTGCCTCTTGGATAGGCCTAGGAAGATTCATATCTGCCTCTGCCTTTGATAACTTAACGAAATGAGCAACACAGAAATGTTTTCTTGCAGCTCCTGTGGCACCTCCCTGGCGAGGTCGCTCCTGAGTCAAATTCTTGTACTTGACGTTTCATGTTAAACTTTTGCAAATCATCAGGGTAGGATTTTACATCTACAGTGCAAGGGTGAAAATCTCTATGTCAGTATTACCTGGGCATCCTGAGCATCCTGTGTAGACAGTCCAGAGCTGGGCATCGCTTCCAGTCGGGTCACAGCCGCGCAGTACTCAGAACGGGGTATAAAACCTGAATGAGAAGATTGTGTACTTAGCAGTGTGTCGAGTCCATCACCCTGCCCAAGCACAGGCTTGGGAGAACTGCATCCCCCCCCGCCACAAGCCATTCGTTCTTTGGTCCTGGTTTTGCAAAATCCTCTTCCCTCCCTTAAAGACGTCGTCAAATTCCGTAGCGGTGCCCAGGCCCCTCAGTGCAGAAGCGCCAGGTTTCTCGTCGCAGGAGCCAGAGCAGGCCGGGTGTGGGGCAGGCTGCGCCGGAGGCGGCTGCTCTGGGGCAGCTGCAGTCACGGAACGTGTTCCTTCCCAGCGCGGTCACTGGTGGACAGCCATGAGTTTTCTCTTGCCATTTCTAGCAGAAGATGCTTTTTTATCCCCTCTACTTGTTACAGCGTAAAAAACTCCCTTTACTGCCACTGCCAGATAACAGGCAGGTGCCCAGGCTCCCGAACGCCACACGTGCGTGTTGCCTCTTTGCACAGAACATCTCAGATTCCCAGCTTCTCTTAGAAACCACTTCCCCCAGGTGCAAAACCCTTCCCAGCATATTTGTGCTCAGCCCCAGTGTGGAATGGACATGGAGATGAGAGTCTTCTTTTACAAACTAACCCAGGTGCCTCGGCATAACCCAGGCCGTTTACGACTGGGTGCAACCCACTGCGCGTGTGATGCTCCAGTACAGCTCCGGTGTCCACACAGCCATCTGAAGCATGGCCGTACTGTTCTGGGAACAGTGGTGGAAGAGCTGTTTCATCTGAAAACTGGCTGTCTTATCACAAAATGATATCAGAATACAAAACGTACCTTGTTTATTTAGGACAACGGCTAGCAGGAGTCACTGCACTGGGTGCAGTGGGCTAAAGCTGGCTGTGGGGCAGGTAGAGGTGGTGCCGTCCTGGTTTTGTTCACTTTATGGCATTACTGGTTTGGCCCGGGAGTGCCGGACCATTGAACTCCTGTGATTCAGGACACACTCAGCCGAGTCCAAAACCCAGTGAAATCAGTCGAAAAGACTCCCACTGCAATGGGCGTTGCATCCAGCCTGAGGAGCACTGCACCTCTCTCTGCTTTCAGAATGAAGGACTAGTTTGTATAGGGCTGTACCATCTCTTCTGGGTTTTACTGTTGAGTTTTCTTAGCACGTATTCAACTGATTGACCTTACAAATAATACGTTATTTTATAGTGACCAGGAACACAGATATTCTAAAACTGTTTTTTCAGGACCTACTGAAAACAGCAGAGACTTTCCATAGCCTTCAGTAGGTGCTGGATGCTCCTGTTCACTCTACCACATTACATTTTTCCTTAGCATTGCATGTTTTCCTTTGCTCAGAAGAGATACATGGCACCAGTAGGTGCCCAGTTAACATTTGATATCCCCCTGCACACACCTCTGTGATAACTGCAGTTCAGCGGTGCACTGTGTTGCTCCAGTGTACCGCACGAGGAAGATTTCGGAGAGTTTGGTGCAGGGGTTGTTTTCTAATTTAGGCCACTAATCCCCGTAGGTCTAAACCAGTCCCATGCTCAGTAACCCGGGAGCTTCACTGGTGGACAGAGAAAAGCAGTTACAGTTCAGCAGAGTGCTGATTTTGGGGAGGGGAGGGGGAAATACCTTCCGTCATGGGATGAGGCTTCTTTAATCTTCCTGTTGTTTTTCATCTTCCATCTCCTTCCGATGAGCGTGTTTGTTGCTCTCATTTCTTCCCACTTGCTCTTACCACTCTTTTCTCTCTGGGCTCCTTTTTTCCTCCTTTAGTGGTGTGCATATTGTCACAGCCTTAACAGACATCAAAGAGATGTAAAGGATCGGATGTCCCTTTTGTAGGTGATAACCTTGCGATGTCACTGTGAATATTCATGCATCCCCAGGCTGTAGGCAGCCCTGGGGTGGAGGAGCACCTCTCCACTACCGGTGCTGGGTCTGTGGTGCCAAATTCCAACACAGCTAACTGATTTGGTTCAATAATATCCTACAGCAGCAGATTTTACAGGTTAATTCCAAGCCGCTATGAAGAGTCGCACCTTTTTGTGCTGCATGTTCATTGGCCTTTGATTCCCCCTCTTCCCCGAGTCCTGGGGCAGCAGCACTGCCGTTATTTTTCATGTAATTTTGGTGCCCATCTCTTGATTACTTCTTGTCCTGCCCTTCTTTCCAGCCTAAATGGTTCCAGTCATTTCACTCTTGCAGTTTTTCATTTCACGTCATTGCAGTGGCGGAGAACTGGCCTTTACGTCCAGGTGTTGGCCCACAGCACACCCCGCAGCAGTCACGTAGCGTGCCTGTGGTGCGGCGTTTCCATCTGTAGACAGGCGTAAGAGCCAGGAGCACAAACGGCAGGTCTCTGGAGAGGGGAGCTGGTGCCGTGCTCTCGTTGCTCCTCTTCGCTTCCGCAGGCAGGAGGTGGTGGTGGGGCCGGTGTCAGCAGAGCATCCTTGGGTGCTTCCCCCTCTCCTGCCTTGGTCTGCTGGGCACTGCTGCCTCCCAGCTCTGGGGCGGTGCTGACGCCCTTTGCCTTGACGTACCCTCAGGCATTTAAGCTGAGGTGGGAAGATCTGTTGGAAACCTGATGAGAAGTTATTAATGGGGATGTGCAGAAGACATCTCAATCGGTGAACTGGGAATTGGATCAAATTGGGAATTTCAGCTGCCCAAAGCCCAAGTGAGCAAAATGGGCAAAAGGCTGGGAAGAACTGTTTAAGTTGTTGGAGCGCACATCTGAGCTCCCAGCCAGCGGGGTGGTCACTACCTCCGTATAATTTACCAGGCTCCAAAGTACACTTTAAATACATGAATAATCATGAAACGCAGGGAGCAGCTGAGCTGCTGCAGCCGAATTTCAGAGTCAGCAGAGAGGGGCGAGAAGTGAAGCTGAACTGACATCTCCGTCCCGAAACATGTGTGCGAGAGGTGACAGCGAAGCCCGAGATCTCCTGGTGTAAGATCAGGAGTGAATATCCGAGGCCAAGAGTGAAGATTAGGGCTCAGGACATCTTCTCTTACATCAGCAGGCTTTGCTTATTGCAACCAGCTATTTTGATTTCTTAATCCAAAAGTAAAGCCTTCTGGCACTGAGCTTGTGGGATAATAAATGAAAGAATAATTCAGTGCAATGGGAGCTTCACGGTCAGCTCAAAGAGATTCAGCACTAACGCAGTGTGGTTTTCTGTGGAGGTGTAAGACGAAGACAAAGTATGTGGATACCTGTTGCCTTTGCACTCTTGCTGACAATACATAAGCCTAAGTAGGTCAAACAGGAACAATGCTCATTTTTAAAAGAGAACTATAAGCATTTCTAGTTTCTCTCTCTCCCTTTTTTTTTTTCTTTTCCCAGGACTTTAATCTTTTATATGAAGAAGCAAAGTATTACCAGCTGCAGCCAATGATTAAGGAACTCGAGCGATGGAAACAAGAGAAAGAACAAAGGAAACATTTCCAGCCTTGTGACTGCTTGGTCGTAAGAGTGACTCCAGATCTGGGGGAAAGAATTGCATTGAGCGGGGAGAAAGCTTTAATAGAAGAGATCTTCCCGGAGACCGGGGACGTCATGTGCAACTCCGTAAACGCCGGCTGGAACCAGGACCCTACCCACGTTATTAGGTTTCCTTTGAACGGATACTGCCGATTGAATTCAGTGCAGGTAATAATGGCCTTTCGGTGCTGGCTCCTCTGTTTGCTGGCGTGTTTTTTTATTATTTCTTGTTCAATTATATGCAAATTATTTGCTTCTGCCCAATTACCTTCAGTGCTTATACTGCAAGGAGACATTTTCTGCCTGGTGAGATCACAGTCTTTCAGGTTTTCCTAAGTCTAAGCAGAAAAATAGATTCAGATTTTGTGTATGTTAGTGCCATGCTGGTCTCATAATGGTGTTATACTGATAAATGCTAATTTTTTCATCAATGTATAGCCTGCAGCAGGTTTTTTTTCCTCCAAAGTGCCCCCAGGAAGAAAGAGAGAGTTCCAAAAACTACAAAAAAAAAATCTCCACACCATTTTATAGAAAATGCAACAATGTGTAAATGCATAATTTATGTCTCACTCATAATTAAATGATGGTGCCTGCGGGATGGACTTAAAAAAATTGATCTCTGCACTTTTTTTTTTTTCAAAAGGATGTTCTATAAAAATTGCCCAGAGTATTTTAAACAAAATGTATTTCATTTTATGCGCAGAGTTTTGACATTAGGTTTAAAATTAAACATACGAAACAAAAGCAGATAACTGGACAGATAGGTGGATGGCAGCGGAAATAAATATGTGGCTTGTGTTTAGGCAGCAGCCTTATGGGCAAGAAACGCCATTTCACAAGGGATCACCGCCACCGCGGCCGGGCTTTGGTGTTGTGGCTGTCCTTGGGCTGCGCAGGAGGAGCGGTGCTGATGACGCTGTTAACTTGTGCCTTAATTAACAAGGGCAAAACACAGCTCTTGGTTTCTGCATGTACGCCTGCACAGTGTGCTGCAGAGAACACTTGTGTTGTGGAAAGCGGAACCAACCTATAGGGGAATATTTCCAAAGTTACCGACCCTGCAGACGGGCTGTGGCTGCAGACACGGCCTGGGCTGCGGGAAAGGCCTCAGTGGTCCTGATGGACGGACGGACGTCTCCGTGGGCAAACACCCGGGGAAGAGCCGGCCCAGGGCAGGGGCTGGCCAGATGGGCTGGGGGGAGGCGTAAGGGCAAGGGAGGGCGAGAACCCACAGCCCGGGCTCACCCCTGTTGTTGCTACTCAGCCAGCCGAGGCACCCTCCGTCTCCCACGCTGCCAGCTGAGAGCATTTTCGGGAGACCTGGAGTTACCAGGATACGCGAAGGTGGATGGAGTCGTTTTACCAGCCTGTGTTCGGCACTGACACCTCCCTCCGTGGGGCAGCCTTCCCTCGTGCCCCCCGCACTAACAGACGCTTTTGTCTGAAACTGTTCTAAATGCAGCGATCTTTGGTTCAGGGCTCCCAAGTGTTTTATTTGGTTGAGCTTTAAGAGTCCGATGCCTGTGGTTAACTTTGCGCCGCCCTTCGCAGTTTCGCCTTTGGCAGGGTTTAGAGTGGGCTGCGCCGCCGACACAAGGCTGGAGGGGGGTGGGAGCTCTGGGGACACCACCGAATTCCTGGCTGTGCTGGGGGAGACGGGAGCAGCTGCGGTTTGGCTCAGGTAAGTGGATGGGGATGTGTCTTCATGTCTCAGCCACGCCGTCCGGGCCATACGGTTAGATGCACGTGAGAAATTAGAATAACTGCAATAACAAAGGGTCCCTGCGAGCCCCCGACGCGCTCGGCACCGCAGGCAGCCACCCAAAGCACCGGGTGCCCACACTGGGCCCTGGTTTATGCCAGGTGGCCTCCTGGTAGGAAACGTGTGCTCGTAGTAAAAGCTGAATGCTAATTTTTGTTATTAGTTGAATGCGTTTTGAATTTGGTCAAAATGCAGAGAGAATCAAAGAGTCTCTTCACAAGTTCACGTTGTGAAAAAAAATTTCTGTCAAAGAGTCCACAGTCTAAGTAATACTATTAAATTACATCGTTTTACTAAATTACATCATTTTACTGTATAATTAATAGAAAGTGTTTTCAAACACTTTCTGGAAAATGATGCGTTTCTGAGACCAAAGGCTGATGAAATCAGCACTAATTATCATGGGCTCTGCTGGACTCGGGGCAGCGCGTAGGTGCTGCCCTTCCCCTCCCCAGGAGTTTTTGGGAAAACAGCATTAAGGCAGAAGTTGGGAGTACGGTGAGGCAAATGCACAGACTTAAGGGAGACGGGTTACAAGGGGCAGTGGCTGGAAGAGCAGAATTATTTCCAAAGAATCTCAGAGTGACACGGTAAGTCTGCCCACCGTTTGCCGAGATACATCACTTCTGTCTCCTTCTGCCCTCCTGAATGTATTAGTAGCACCATCGCAGTATTTATAAATTCCTTGGGTCTTTGGAAAATATTTTCATGGAATGTTTTGTGTCAAGACCTGTGCATGTAAACCAAAGAACGTCAAGACCGAGTAGGTAGTGGCAGCCAAAAAAATTCAGTAGCTCTTAATTCAACACCCATTTGTAATTACATACATGTATTACATACATATACAAAATGCAGAGTTTTCTTAAGACCGATGCTGTTTTTTCAACTCCTCGCAAGAGGTTCTGGTGAGATACATGAGCTTACCTTAGAGAAAATTCTGTGATGCTTGTATATGCTGAACGTTGAATCTTCATAATTAAGACTGTATTTGTTTGTATTCTGCAAGATTTAAATGAAATGCAGTAAGTGAAAAGTATCATGTTTCTATTTGGAAAACCTTCCAACAAAATCTAGAGTTTGTATCTCGATGTGCTCGGAATACTGCAAGAGAGAGTATATTAAATCCTAGCACAAATCCTCTATTTAATATTGTGTGTGTGTCTCCCCGCGTACGTAGGAGAATCACAGCTGATACTCATTTACTTTTTGGCATATTCTCTTTGGAGATTTACAGGAGAGTAGCTCTGATTTGATTCAGAGGCATTTACTGGTTTCCCTCTGCCTGCATCTTACCTGCAGAAAAAGTAACGCACATGGAGCCAAATTCACTAAATGGCATTTAAATCTGTTTTTGTTCGACGTGCCGCTGAGTCTTGTGCACTGGCGCATACAAACCAGCGCTCAGCACCCACAGGAGCAGCCTTTAGGAGCCTTTCTCCCCAGACCTGAGCTCAACCTCGTCCACGTTACACCGAAAACTCTACAATATTTAAACATTCTCTGTGTTGTTTACGGGATTCAGCCTGTTTTGTTTCTTGCTGAGAAAATTGATGATACCGAGGTTTTTAACACTAGATTATAGCCTGCAGTCTAGTCCTTCGAGCGCGTAGGTAGCAAAAATGAATCGCTTTGTTCTGCGTGCGGTGCTCTAAGGTGTAACGTCTACCCGCATTGTGTGTTTGCAGAGAGCCGGCTCCGTAAAGAGGAGTCCTCTGTTAACACGCAGCCTTCCATGGCTTTGGACGGAGGCAAGCCAAGGGCACCCCCGTGCTTGTTTTGTCTTGCCAGCAGATTGATTGTTAAAAGTTTTTAGCAAGGATTTTGAAGTCACGTCTCCCTCTGAAATCTTACCTGTCAATCCTCCGTTTCGCTCTCCGGTTCAATGGAAGAAGCCTCCTTTCCTGTAGGTGGGTGGCCTCTCGCCTTCATCTCGCCAGGTCTAGGAACAGGGATGCGCAGAACAGTCAAACTGTCCCCCAGCCTGTGAAAGAGCAGTCTGAGGATGTCTTACTCCTCCTGCCCCCCTCTCTGAGCTCGACAAAGCGTTAGTGTCTGCAGCCCATTTCTGTCCTGCAAGCTGCGTACAGCCCAGACAAGTAAGTGACTTGTAAAGCTTTCTCCCTCTCTCTGTTTTAAAATACATTTTGAGAACCTACTCCCTCCCACCACCCTTTTAATCTCTCCGGGTTCATTTTCCCTCCATACACTGGGGGCTTTTTCAGTCTTTCAGTTCTACAACTTTCTTAGTCTATAAAAGCCAGGGCAAAAGTCAGTGCGATTTGGCAGATGGGACTTTCAGAGAACATGAGTCCCCGTGTCCCGGGGCCAGGCCGAGCTCCTCGGGCAGTTGTTTTCCAGCAGGTTCTGCATGGCACGGGCAACACTGTGCTAGAGCAGCTCCTCTCCTTCCCCGGTCCTCTGCAGCCAGGGCAGCAAGTACAGCGTTTCAGTTCCCACTGAAACCCACGCCATGGGTTAAGCCGCAGGTGGGTACCACGGGCTGCCTCCAAGGAGGGTTCCCAGGGGCGGAAACCAGCAGATGCTGCCATGGTTTGCACCGCGCCATGATACCACCTTGGGGACAGTTGTCCTTTTGAAGTCAGCCACCCCCAATCAAGGCTCCAAACTGATGTTTCTGGAGAAAGCAAAGCCAACGTTCAGTCAAAAAGAAATGGTGCGCTAAAAAACGCACCGTGGCTTCACGTGGGACTGTGTGCGAGGGCAGAGGGCTGGTGCGCGGATCTGTAACGCGGTCAGCTTGGGCCTTGAAACGTACCCCTTGTAAGTACTACTGCAGTACTTAACCTACTGCTGAAGTGCTTCACAGGGCTGGTAAAACAAACACACAAAAAAGCAAATTATTTCTGTAACACAGAGCTGTGAAAGCACATGAGTTGAGACTGTCTGAAGGTGGGTATGTTGCTCAGACATTTCTCTAGGTTGAGTGAAGTTTTTGAACAGCTTAGTCCCTGTCCTCATGGGTGGCAGCCATCTGTCCGACAGGGATGCTGGTGATACCACGTTCATCGGGTAATCGGGTTCATCGGGTAAATCCTCAGGTTCGCTTCCAGCGCCCTGGGCCCACGTGCCAGAGCGGTGGGAGCAGTCCCTTGGGCGACACTGGGAGACCAGTGCAGGCTGCTCCCCTCGGTGGTGTTTATCAGTGGAGAAACACACAGGAGCCGTTTTTCCAGGCTGCTGCCCCGGCCGCAGGGGAGCCGCCAGCGCAGGGAGGGAGCGCGGCGTCTCCTCCGGTGGATCTTGGCGGTGGGTCTGGATCCGCTCTCACCTAACGCTGAGAAAAGTCTGTGTGTGCCCTGCTCTGCTGGGAAACTGTATATCAACACGCTCAGCCATGTGAAAACACGGCCCCTACCACATCGCCAAGATCAGTATATCCTAGGGTAATGTGCTGTGTGACAGCCTCAGAAATTAAAGTTGCCTCTGGCTTCCCTAAATTCATGCATCTAAATTGTACCAACTTTTCTGTAGAAGGAGAAGAAGAAAATACATATTTGGGCAATACAAATTAACCTCTTTCTTGGGCCAGAACGTTTCCTTATTGTCCCCGTCTTGGCTGCGCATCCCGGCCCTGCCGCGCTTTGCTAAAAGCATCGCTCCCTTCTGGCGGGGGAGAGTCATGGCTGCATTTTCCTGAAGATCTGGTGGGAGCGTCACTCCGACTCCTGATGCATTCTCATCTGCCAAGGAAGAGCTGAGAAATGTTCTCAGCCCCTTTCTGTAGAACTCTTCATATTACTAATGAATAATGGACACTTTTTATTACGACTTAAGCCCGATGTTGCTTTCTGTAAGCAGTAAGAGAGAGCATCAGTATCACTGCAGTCCAGTATTTTACTATATAATGTAGTAAGCTGCTCTGCAGAGTGCTTATTTGTTTGATTAATTTTTGTTTTCTACAGAGGTTTGCTGAGAGCGAGACTTTAATCACAGTGTAGTCATTTAAGAATAAGTTATAGAATTATAGCTGAATAATATTCATTCAACGAGGACTCGAAAGACTAAATCCATCATTTCGATCCGGTGCTCCTGAATGCTTCTATCACTAAAATTTGCTAAATATTAATCTGATTCTTTCCCCTCTCCCACTACTTTGCAGGTGCTCGAAAGATTATTTCAGAAGGGATTTAACGTGGCAGCTTCGTGCGGCGGCGGGGTGGATTCCTCTCAGTTCAGCGAATACGTGCTGTGTCGCGAAGACAGACGACCACAACCTACCCCAACGATCAGAATAAAACAGGAGCCCCTGGACTAGACCCCCCCGTACTCCTTTGTAACCGTAGAAGTGTTTAATAGTCCCTTATGTGAAACACTAAGGATTTGCGAAACAGTATTAGCAAACAGATTTTGACTTTATGTTGCCAATTAGTGGTACTCTGAAACTACCTGTCACATAGCCAGCCATGAAATGCATTTGAAAAACCAGTTGTGCGTTTTTCACGATGAAATTCCCGGGCGCGCTCAGCGCTCCAGCGCTGCTGGGAACGTCCTATGGGCCCAACCGCCGCGGAGGTGGGAAGGGCAAAGCTTCGTAAACCCCCGACCCTCCATTGGACTCTGCAGAAAGACCAATTAAAGCAATTTGACGAGATCAGCAGGAGAAATGGTTCTGACGGCCGCTCCACTGGTCCCCGATGCTGCGACACGCGGAAGTGGGCGCCTCCGAGAGGAAGACGGAGCACTAAAAACTGCACTGAGCGTCTTCCCCGACTGCCGCACTCCTTCATATCAGCTGTGCTTTACACCTCCGTACCCGACGTCACACTGCCGTGATTGTACTCCCTCATGCTAGCAAATGGCTTATTTTTATACAACATTTCCAACTGAAATCTCTCTCTGCGGACAGAATCCAGAATCAGAAAAGGACCGATTTCTAGTCAACTGGTGCTCAGTACTAAAAAAAACCCACACAAACTGAACAAAAAAAGGGTCAAAAAATTTGACAAGGCCGATTATGGCAATATTTGCAAAAGTAGGGATCTGGAAGCACAAAATGAAAGGCCATCCACCATCACATAAGGGTCACACACCGAACGCGGAGCTGTAGTTCTCTTAAAGCCAGTCTTGTTTTGACGGGGAAACTGTTAAGTTTTGCATCCTCAAGGAAGCGTGCTTCTGCCACGCAAGCTCTGCCACCCCTTGTCACTCATGTACTAACCACGTTATAAGCCCACGTTTAGGAGGAAGCATTAAGAATTTTGGGCAAGCCTACTCTTGATGGGTCTGGGATTTTTGCAAAAAGATGTTAAAGCCCTCCAGTGCCATTGTCCGACGAAAGCAGGCCACCTTTTGTTTAGATTGGTTTTCCTCTCTTATTTTAAACTCTTATTAAAATACCGATTCTGTAGCTGCCCTCTCTCCATCTGTGTAGTGTTTCTCTTTCCTGACGCCCGCTGTCCGCAGGCGGCTCCTGCTCCTCGGCGGAGCAGCATCGCCCTGGCTCGCAGGGCGTCCTAACTCAGGAGACGGCACCGCCTCTGCAGGTGCAAGGTTATAAATAGCGTTCTGCTAAATCCTGCTTTAGCATGATTGGGTCCTCAGTAACTAATTCACATGTTAATCGCCATTTAGTTTCTCCCACATTAATTTATAGAATACTGTTGTAGATGCTGGATTTTAATTAAACTCTTTCTAGATGCGTAAATATGGCCATATAGAACAAGGAACAGAGTCTTCAGTGGTCAACGATTAAGGCTAAATGATTACTATCGGGCAAAATAAAAACCTCACTAGTGTTTCCAAAAGGGATGAGCTGGACTGAGTAGCCAAGGTCCGGCCTCGGCAGGGGTCTGATTTTTGGAAAAGGGCTGGATACCTGTCTGCGGAAAATCAGACCTCCGCGGGTTTTCTCGCCTTGGCTACTCCCCCGGGCAATCTCCTGGAGGCCGTGGCTGATGCGCATTGGCCTGCTAACGCAGCAGAACAGTTCAGCAAATCTGTCTACTTCAAAAGAGTTGTAAAGTTATTTTATTTTGTGGTTTTATACTTGTACGACATTCTAAAGTTGCTAGGCATTGCCATATTTGAATATATGGCACAACATTCACCTTTGTATGTAAGATATCTGTAGAATTGTATATTATACATTTAATATTGTAAAGAACTTAACGTATAATTGTCATGTATTTGTGTATGCACATTTCTTATACAGTACTTCATGCCATAAACATTTCTGTAAAGTAAACGATCAAAAATAAGCAAGTAGGGTGGCACACTCACTGTATCTCCCACGTTGTTTGCAAGAGGTGAGAACTTTCGATTGCGTCTCCTCCGGCCTTTTGGCTCCGTTCAGCTTGATGTAGCCATGTCTTACAAAAAGGAAAAAAAAAAAAAAAAAAAAGTGTTTTATTTATTACTTTCATACATTGAGTTCGCTTTAAGTTCAAAGCATCCTCGGTGCTTGGGGCCGTTCGCTGCAGTGCCGCGGGAAAGGCGTCGGGGCCGCCCCAGCCCAGTTCAGTGTGAACTTGAGATGGAAAGTTTGAGCCGTGACATCCCAACACTGACTGCAAATAGCACTAAGGCAAGGACCACATGTGGAAACAATCACTTGGTTAGAAGAAATATGCCTTGGGGAAAAAGAAAAAAAAAAAGTTAGGACACGTTCTTTAGTTAGTAACTTCAGGTCACTTATTTAAAGTTTATTACAGTTTCATTTATATCTTTTTTTACTTATTTCCCTATATTTTTAGGCAGCAATACCAGCAAAAACTGATTTGAATTTTTACTTCTGGCCTTAAACCATAGCAACATAACTTAAGTAAGAACATCGCTCAGCGTCGCTAAGACAGGTTTTAAAATATCGCAGAAACTCCAGTAAAGCTGTGGTGCGCAGCCAGCCAATGTTTTTAGTGTGAAGACCAAAAAAATAAACGTAGCCTGGTTTTTCGCCTAATTCGACTGGAACAGAATTGTCCTGATTCCCTGTTGTTGAGCACCGAAACTGTGGCTTGAAGACGGGAGTCTTGGCCGGCGCGTTCTGCAGGGCCCCGTCCCACCGCGGTGCGGAGCCTTGGGTTGTGCCCGTTGGACTCATCCCGTCCCGAGAGCAACGGCCGAGTCCACCCGTTCGCTCCGTGAACGGCATCGAGGTCTGCTGACAACTTTATTAGATGTTTGACAAAGGATAAGAATCAGCACAGCAAAACAGTGAAGTTACTTGGTTTTAATATTTCTTCGTGGGTATTCTGTTAATATTTTAATGCAAACTGTTTCTGAAGCGTGCTTAAGAACTACGAGACAATGTGAAATTCATGTTTGATAAATTAATACTGTATGTCACTCGATGTGTTACTTTAGTAAATTGTTTTATTTCTTTACAAAATAAGTACAAATAAGGGAGTATGTTTTCACACAAATTGGGGGTATTTACGAGTATGTACAGAAATCATCAAAATAACGTAATTCTAATAAACACAAGGCCTTTATAAACAATATGTACAAATTATCAATACATTTAAAACATAATTTTACACTTCCTGGCCTTAAATACCTTATGAATAATCTTTTGGCTAAATAGCAGCAGTATAAATTTTCTTCTGCTTTTCATAAACCTTAAAAAATAATTAAAACTTTTGTTTTTAAAACTATTGGACAAATAGTTCTATTTGTGCTTTCGCTATGGTTTCCCATCCAAAAAAAAAAAAAAAAGAAAAAAAGAAAAAATTGCCTCAAAAAAGTGGCAAGCATAACATAGTAAAAATTGAAAAGATAAATAAGCAAAGGTCTCCCTTGCGTGGTTACTGCTAATACTGTTACGCTGGAAGTACAAGAGCTCGTGCCCACCAGCCTGCAGCTGTCCCTGTCCCAGCCGCGCGTCCGAGACTGGCCCCGAGGTGGCTCGGCTGCCCTGGGCCCCTTAAATCCCAATTCAGCAAAGCATTTAAAAAGCATTCACCCACCTTTAAGTACTTAAAACTACTCCTTACGCTTAAAGTCCTGCTGCTTGTCGGTGAGCCTGCGCGGACGGACAGGAGTCCCAGGAGTCCCGGGTCCATCGTTCCGGGCGAGGGCCGGGCCGGTCCCCGCGGCATCACCCACTGCCCCCGGCGCGGGACCCCCCAAAGCCTCCTCTACGGCAACTTTAAAAATCCATATAGAATACTCTAAAATCTTCACTGAACAATACTCTCTTTTAAAACCACCATTAAACCATACTCTTTGCAATAAATAAATTAAGATTATTTTTTTTTAGAAAATAAAACCCGACTTGGATTGGTGTTACTAACCAGTCGCTACAAATGTGCAAAAGGTTGAGGAGCTCTAGAAAACACCCGGAAGCGAGTCAGGGAAACTCCGCTGGGACCAAACACACAGATTCCATACACTTAGGATCTGGATCAGCAAATGGCTCAGGAAAAGAGCTGTGCAGTAAAAGCAAAAATCCCAAATATATTAAAATTTGTGGGAGCGTGCAGTGGCTATTCTCTGAATTGTGCAAAAAACTGCAGTTATAACTAATCTAAAGTAACACCAGGTATCGCCATGGTTAGTCGGTGGAAACGGTGCTGGTGAAACAGAAGAGGAAAGCAAACCAGCACCGTGGTGAGGGTGGAGGTGAGCCCCCGGCCCGGTCCCAGCCCCGCGTACCTGCCCCAGCCCTCGCCGTGCGGCGGCTCCCACCAGCCGCTGCCGCTCCCGTGGCCAAACCGCGGCGCCGGCTGCTCCAGCCCCAGCCACCAAACGGAGCACGGCTTCCATGTCGGTTCCATCTGTGGATTTAACGTTTCAAAACCTTTTGCACATTTTTTTGTGTGTTCTTTATGATTTTTTTTTTTTTTTAACATAAAGGGAATTTATTGCATGTGTCTTGACAATTTTACAAAACAAAATTACTGGAACGTTGACTTCTGAAAAAAATAGAAGGCACATTAAAATGACAGCTTTTCAATGCAGGTTGAGCTTCCGTATGGAGAAATTGGTACAGTTCTTGGCTTTATTTAAGCAGAGCTCGATAGAGCAGGAGAGAATGGCTCGTTTCTCGCTCCTGTTCCATGTAGAAGATGAAGTCCCTGAGGTTTACGCGAGTTATTTTCTGTCGTGCGTACTGCCTGGAGGAAGGCGTCCCCACGCCGGCCTGGCCGCCGCCGGACACAGCGAGGCCCTACAGAGAGAACACAGCGACGTCAGGAGGCCTCAACAGCGCGGAGCTTCCTCACGCTCGCAGGGTTACAACCGTTAACCGCTGGATCGTTTTAAACATCTTAAATGGATTATTGTGAGCCTAATTCTGAAAGTGTTACGTGAGATTATTTTTTTTCTTGTTTTTCTCTATTCTTCTGAGTCTCGCCACCTGAACCTGAGTAGAGAAACTCGAGTGTAAACACACGCGAGGCTACACCTTGTTCATTTACAACAAATATGTCTGACTAATTCTCCTGCTGCAGTCACGTTTTCCGTAGATGTATTTGGCCAGTTTAATTTCGGGAGCCTTTTAAGGGCAAAACTCCTTGCAGGAGATAAAGCCATTTTCAGTATATCAAATGCCTGCCCCATCCTCTGCCACATCCCGGGAACCGGACTGGGAAGAGGCCAGTGGTGCGTCGGGATGGTGCTGCGAGTCCCGGGGACCCCGATCCTCCCCCGGGTCTGCTGGGAGAGGGAAAAATCAAATAGAAAAATCACGACGACTCAGACGTTGTGTGATAATGAAGACAAACATCAGTATACTATTTTCTAAAGCTATGTTAAATAATTTTTTCTTGTTGTTTAGATCAGTTCAAAGCTACTCAGCTACTGAAAAGCTCATCCTGGCTTTCTGTAGAGAGGGGAAAATTCACAAGCGGCCTGAGAAGGCTGGGATCTGAGTATTTAGAAACGGAAAGGACGTTCATTACAGGCTCTGAAGTCTTGTGGAGTTTAAAACTGAAACCTGATACATGCACATGTTCAACCCTTTCTTCATCCTTAGGAGACCACTGTTTTTATTAATTCCAATTGATTTCTGACAAAATAAACTGTTCTAACTTAGAAAAATAGGAGACTTAAATTATTTATCAAACCTCTAAGACATCTGGCAAAGTTTTCAATACTTTTAAAATCCCAAATTTACTTACTGCTGCTCTTAATAACATACCTTTCCTTCCCCAGGAAATACTTGTTCTAGGATCTTGATTTTAGACATTAAAAATACAGTTAAGTAATTTTACTACTGGAAGATTGGAGGGGAAACGTATGTGGTATATGGTAAGACGTAGCACTGGGTTCTCTGTTGCGTTTCTCTCTGTGCAGCAGCAGCAGCTGCCTGGCAGAACTGCACCGGTCCAGTTATTTCAGATATTTCTCCTACATCTGATTATTAAATTACAGTATTGGGGCAAACCCAGTTCTCTGGTAACCGCAAACACAAAAGGCTTAATGCAGTGAGCTGGACGTGGCTGCGCTTGCAGGCAAGGCAGGGAGAAGCCCACAACCTTGGAGCACCACGAGCTTTTGATGTGAGGGACTGCGTTCTCCAGCACGGAGCAGTTTTGTTAAGAGATAATTGATTTATCCCCCAACCTCGCTGCGTGCAGGAAAAGCAGGGCTCATCCGTGCTGAAGCCAGGCACATCTCCAGTGCACAATCCATCGACTCAGCGGTGCTCTGAATTCAGCCTTTGCGCTTTGCATTCCTACAAGAAACAGCAGCATTTAAACTCCCCCAGCTCTGGAAGGGCACCCTCCCTTTAGCGACCCCCCCGGCATCCACTGCCAGGGCTGCTGCCACTGTCTCCAGCTCTCTGAGAAACCAGGGGTGTTTTCATTTCAAACCAAGCTGACTCAAAAATACTTTTCTTTCTTCTCCGTTCCCCGCATGGTGCCATCTCTCCCCCCTGCCCCAAGTAATACTTGTTTCAGATTCCTCCTGACTGCAGCCCCCGCGCGGGGACAGCCACACTCGTGAGAAACGTGGCCACCTTCAACTCATTCAGAAATACTGTCCGTAGCAGACCCGACCAGAACCATCCCGCACACGCTTCCCAAATGTCAATAGAAAAGCTACTTAATTTTTAAAGTTTTTCTTCATAGAAAACCATTTCTTGAATCCATTGAGGTACATGTACAGCAAGTAACTGCTTTCTGTTTGGATAGAGGAGCTGGGATTAAGATCGGATAAATCATATTCATTGAACTCCTGAACCGTTCCCTAGGAAGAGCCTACGTACCCCACGCGACACCCCCGCCCGACATGAGGCTGCGCACATTCATAACCGCGCTTGGGAGCGGTCGTTACCTGATCACGTTCTGCAGTCGTTTTACAAGGTGGAAAAATCCTAAGAATGACCTTAGAAAGTACAGAAGCGCATCTGTAAACTGACAGAACAGTAACTTCTACCTGTCAATATTATCTCTAATTTAAATAAAGACCAATTTGGTACTGCATTGTACTCAAAATTATTCTGCAAGATGCTGTATAAAAATGTAGAGTACTAAATGCCACAATTTTTTAGTTATATACATGAATGCAAGCATAGTTAAAATTAATTGCCAGGAATAGTGAAATTGAAGTAATGCAGATTTTTCTCAAGAAAAATCACATTTTTTTATCAGCATGACAGACTTTTCATTATCCCAAACAAGCCCTGTGTTGTCTGTATCTATGGCAACTAGTAAGAGTTACAAAGATAAAAGCTCTAATAAATTAATGGTTGTAAATTGTTTACATCCTTTATTTCCTGGCCTGCCACACCCAAGCTAATACCAAATCACACCCACTCAAATATACATCAGTACTAGTTTTTGTATCAGTGAACTTCTATTTATGATTTAAGGGAAATTTAAGATGTTCCAGGCCAGAAAAAAAACCCACACTTAATTTACGTATGAACTCTTTCTGCCTCTTCTTTTTGAGATTCCTTACATTACGTGAGTTACAGCTACTTCTTAGCCCTTCCATCCCGACTCTCAGTACCGCACGGAGGCGGCCGGTGCCTGCCGGGGTCCCCGGGCCAGCAAGGAAGAGAGCAGAGGAACACAAAGTGTTTTCTGCTCCACCAGTTCCTGGGGGAGCTACAGCGCGGGGGGCTACGGCGGGGCTTCCCTGAGACCCCCCACCTGACTCCAGCTCCAAGAGAAAATCAATTCACGGAAAATCAAATACAGGAATTTGCAAAAAGGCGATGCTGCCACGCTCTCTGCGAACCTGTGATCCAAGCGCCACGGGAACAGGCAGAGTCCCACTACTGCAACGGGCTTTAACGCACCTGAGACACACACAGCTGGTGTACGTTCAGCTTACAGGACTTTAAGTAAGTGTTGGGCTGTCAACCTTAATTCAACTGCTGGAAGCTTCCTAGCTTGAAATTATGGCCTAAGCAGAAGAATCAGAGTAATTATTGGTCCGGTATGCCCATTCTGAAGCAATTCTGAATTTCTGTCAGATGTGACACAAGACGTGGGCCACCCATCTCAGCCTGTTTGCTGTTTTCATGATTGTCCTCTATGAGAAAACCCGTGCTGTCGGAAAAGCAGAATAAAAACAGTTCCAAATAAAACACTGACCAAAGACTTGGTAGATCAATAGGTAAATATACAACAACCCGCCAAAGAAACACGCTCTCACAGTTGGGTAAAAATTAAAAGAAATAGTCCTGCGCGCAGAGAAGCTCGTGAAGCCACATTTCTCGGGTCCTACTCACCTCAATACACCTGGATCCTCTACAGCGTTCACCACCTCCTACCCCCTCCACAAGTGTTCCCAGGCCGCAGCACAACCCTCCACCTATCACAGACCGCCCCCCCGCCTCCCAAACCTTCACCTTTTTCGGAACGGCCTCAGAACGACTCTGTGGTCGGTCCTTCTCCCACCCTCACTAACCACCCATCCCGTGGGGCCGCACCACGCGGCATCCGTCCCCACCACCCACCCAGCCGACGGGCGGCCCCGGAGCCAAGCGGACCCCAGAGCCGGCCGAGCTCCCCCTGCGCCGGCAGCAGCACCGCTCTCCTCCCTGCGCCCAGCACAGCCCTCACCCCTCACACGCGAGTTGTAGGGGCTTCAGCCTCCAGCTCCTTCCTACCCCTGGCCCCCGGCACCGGATTCGATCCGTATTTCCTGAAAGGTCCAAAGGCTGCCGGGAAAGAGGGCTGAGAGACAGACGCCTCTCCTGAGATTGTCCCGGGCAAACTCCTCTCCTGCTCAGAAAGTAAAAATGTCTCCATGCATTAAATTACAATAATTACCGCAGCAGGTGCATGAAAATTAAACCGAGTAACTCTCAGAAGTGTGCTGTTCCTTGCTCAAGATAGAAGTGCTTGCACTTAAGAAAGAAGACGTACTATAAAATCTACACTGATTTTTATACCAGTGATTTCTACTACTGAACAATTAAATCAATTTTTTTCACAAAGCTGCATACCTTCAGCTTTGAATTACAGAACCATGGAAATACAGTGCAACATTCTTGTCAGGAAACACAAAGATAAGGGCAAACAGAAGACTGCATTTAATATTTTATCCATCCTTCCTTCACCAGAAAACAATTCAGTCCTGACATCTCTCCTTTGAACACAGTCTTGAACTGCGGCTATTGCTTCTCCGTGACCCAGAGAGAGGAGGCAATAATGATAAAAGATCTGCTGGTTTTCTTCCCAGGCGACGCGGCACATCCTCGTGGCGGACTTGCACTTCAAGCCAGGCTCTGAAAGTGGGAATCCTACAGCAAGAATTCAAAGCCACGCAACCTATGGAGCAAAAAACCACCAGGAATTTTGTCTCTCCAGCCTCCGTGCACCGAAGCGGGGCGGGAAGACGAGGTATACATCAGTCTGCTCTTATGAGTAAGAGGTCTTGGATCATAAGAAATATTCTGGAGATATTCTGCAGCAATGATGTTTACTGGCATAAAATGCATTAGATCTTTGGCTGAGAGGCACTTTGTACATGAAAAACAGGTATAATATTATGTATGATTAGCTGTTCCATGTAATTTAGGGTTTAATTCAGCACCTACTGAGGCTAATAGTAATGATTTCACTGATCTAAATGAGAGCCGAAACATCCTTAAATCAGCGTTCCCCTGAAGAACAGAAAAGTAAGTAATAACTGTTTGTTAGCACCTCAAAGATTAACAATACTGTATGAAATATAATTGTATCTACAAAAAGACTGTGCATCTTCATTCACCCAACATGGTGGCTTTGCAAGTGTCTCCAGAGAGATTAATCACCAAGAGCTGTCATTTCGGCCTTCAGATCAGCACCATTTGCAGGGAAGATTAGATACCATTCTTTCTTTGGAAGCTAGTTATTTTCCTTTGCAAACATTTTTATCCTGCATGATTTTAGCGCAACTGTTCCTCCAGACTCCGTTTTGGCACGCGTCCGCTTGCTACACCCTCCTGGATGCAAATGCATCTCGTTTCCCCTGGGCACATAAACACACACCTCGCCCCGCAGACAAACATCAGAAAACCTGATTTGCACAAGTATTTACAAGTACTTCAAATACCAACACAATTGCAACATTTCAAAGACAGCATGCAGTAATTTTTATACTAAGAAGTAATAAGAGGAAGGTAAATCATACTAAGACATAGATACAGTGAAAATTTTTTCTTCAGATGTGATCACTTTAGTTTGTAATTACATGATGTTACTTCAACCCAAAGCACTGGGCTGCCATGACAAGAAGAATGCTTTCTATGTACCTGCGCTTTGCCTTTATTATGCTCAGCGGAGGCACATATGCAAGTACCATTATAATTGAAAACCTGCTTTGTAAAACAGCCTCACACCAAAAACTTCTATCTGAGAGAACTCAGTGTCTGTCCCAACCTGACCACCTACCGCGTCCCCCGAGAGCATCCCCCGACTGAGCGAGGGCAGGGCAAAACCCAGGCTACGGGGCGCTTCAGTGAGAAACGACTGGGGATGCCCCGATGGAAACCCATCCTGTGGATGAAGCTGCCCCGATGGAAACCCATCCCGTGGATGAAGTGTGAGGCAGCCACGGGCCATGACATTGACCTGCTCAAGGGAGATGAGTGTTCAGCTGCCCAGTCCTCAACGGGGCATTCTCAGGACGAAACCAGGCTGCAGCTGATTTTGACTTCTTAATCAGTTTATCCACGCAGATGTCTGAATAATTAATGTGAGAAAGAAAAACCTCCAGTTTTTCCTGCACAGAGTTACAGCTCTGCGTTCTGCGAAGACTTTTATCCTGTTAAAGATCTCTCTGCATCCCTCACTCGGAATGCAGTAAAAACGGATGCCGTGTACCCTCCGACTTCTCGCAGCACACTGACGACTGGCTCGCGGTGCAGGCTCCAGGGCTTTTCATTTATTTTGCTCATGGACCTGCTCTTCGCTGCAGCTGTAGGCCTTGCCAACATCTTTATCCACAAACATCTCATACCTACCACAATTCACTGCCTTACTTGGACTTAAAAGCAATGACAATTTTACCTGATTAAGAACTCTAAGTTTGGACTGCATTCTTGCAGTGGTAATTATGAGTGGAATATTCTATTTATCCTGTTTCCATCATACACGTATATTTTCATTTTGTTTGGAATGTTTCTCCTCCCATGCTTTCCAAATGTTTAATCAAGTGCTGCTCCCTTTGAAATACTAATCATGCCAAATTTTTTCATTGTTATTTTTCAAGCATTGTGGTGCTTTTCCCTTCTCATCTTTCAATAATAGCATGGGGGGTGTTTTTGGGTTGTTCTTTATTTTTTTTTAAAGGACTTGTCCATCTTACTCCAGCCTAGTCATGCTGTACATCCCTATATTCGCGCTCAAGAGTCAAGAAATGTCAAGCCAACTTTGGGAGAAGCCCTTCAGCCCAACTTGGAGGATTCACATTTTCCTTGAATCATATTTGATTCCCATCTGAATTTTCTCTTGTGGTAATCCTTGATATTAGTTCAAACTTATCCCAGTGTTACATAGTGGGTGGCCCTTTCATTTTTAACCTGTATGATTGTCACTCTCATTTAATCAGAAATTTAGAATAATTAAAATATTCTTGACATTCATCAATCTCTAGACACATATAACTGAAAAATTTAATTGTTTAAATATCTAATTAAAATACACATAATTGCTAGCCAGTAAAGGTTGCTTTTTTGGTCTATCTCTTACTGAAGACATGCTGCGTGGAACAAGTGTAGGGGACAGGGTGGCTGTGGGGGACTGGATGCATTCGTAGCTGGTTTTGATGAAGACAAAATCAGCACTAAGAGGTGCATCGTGACCCTTCATGAGCTACACTTCATGAGCTAGCTCTATCTCACCTCCTCAAGGTGAGACACAGATATCATAAAGCTGTTCCATATATTGCCAGTCCCTCCCATGGAAAGGGGAAGCACAGAAGACAGAGAAAAAAATATCTGAATCTTAACACTTGGGGGAAAAAAATTCTTACAGATGCGAAATCTAAACCAAAATCACTTTCTCAACTCTTGAGAGCATGAATTGCCCTCATTCATCTCAACTGACTTTCAGCTCTTAAGCCTAATTATGATGTACAACACCCAGACTTTAAAATAATTACGTTTGCAACTGTGGGCCATCTTGCGCACTCCCAGCAATTGTGCAAGTGCCAATCAAGGGACTTTATGCACCACTTGCCAAACAAAGGGCAAAAATAGCCACAGATCTACCAGCTCTTGGCGCGTTTTATTCCCGCGTAAAATTTACTCATGGATTAGTTACAATCTACGACCAGCGGTATAAACCTTTCCCTATAATTACCGGAGGCTCCGCTGTGGACTGAGGGCAGTATATGGCCCTAATTCCTACACCCAGCCCATTAAATGAAACAAAACAAAGCAGGCAATGCGGTTATCTCAGAACTGAGTGGCAATAAAATTAAGCCCTAAATGCTAATACCTTCAGCTTGCAGGATAAACACATCGTCAGAACACAGTCCAGTCTACAGGAAATAAGACGTTAACATTTGTAAATAAAATGTGGAAGACGGCTAACACTCTTTCTATTACTGCAAACATCACGGAACATAATTAAGGCCTGGTGCATTTCAGACATTAGGGAGAGACGACCGACTTCAGCAGGTAGAAGCTGCTGAATAATTTAGCCACTCATTTCTTGATTTCTTAACATTTCTGTTTCTTACAGATGTCTCACTCTTGACTCTTTTTAGGTCAGTGGCTTTGTTTGTTCAGAAAATATTCGAAAAACGTAAATCAGATCGGCACAAATAACTCTTGGAAGAACGGTTCCAAAAAGGAAACAAGGTGGGTTTTCTGTCCTACAGACATCAGTAAGCTCATAGGAGGCCCCATTCAAGACGTTCTTTCGTTTCCCCTTCTAAGTTACGAAGACAGTCCCTTCACGTCACGGCCACCACCACGCTGCACTCTTTCCCAAGTCCTTTTTGGAGTCCCCCGCCTCTCTGTCTCCACACCAGGATCACTTCTCCAGCACTCAGCGCAGACACCTGGTGTGACCTGCCCGTCTCCACCACTCTTCGTTGCTCTCTGTCCTCAGACTGCCATCTGATCTGCCACCCAACTTCACGCCACTTCAGCGGGCACACTTCCCGCACCTCCACCAGCTTGCCTTTTTTTTTTTTAAAACCAAACCTCTCCATACTGTCCCCTAACCTCGTAGCGTCAACACAGGTTCTTCCTTTCTCTCCATTATCAGAGAAAACAAGCCAGCCAAGCCTCGAGTAAAACGCAGATCAGTTTAACTCACAAGCACTATACCGACAGTATAAACTTTGCTCTAACATTTCAAAAACCCTGTAATCCCTCCTATTTCATGAATTCCCAAATCCTTATCTTCCTCCAGCCCATTTCACCACAAAGCAAACAACCAACCTTTTAAAGACACATATATTCAACACAGCCAACAAAAGAGAATAAACCTTGAATTTCAAACTAAGCCATTTGAAAAAAAACCACTTCATTGTTTTGTAAAGTTAATCCTTTCACGCTCCCGCAATGATCCCAGATGCACCTCTTTTTATAAAGTGGGATTAAATGAATCACAAAAACTTTCCAGAAGATCCTTCAACCAACTGTATCTTGCTGTAACAAAGCGATTGAGCAATCCATATCAATATCTAAAAATAAAAAAATCTCTTCGGTCTACAGATGATCACGGGGGAGACATGGTAACATGCAAAAACATTCGTTTCAGATGCCAAAGCGCTGCTCTTACCTCTAACTTCCCATCTTTACTATCCTGATAAGTTTGGATACCACTGGGACTACCTCAAGAAAAGAAGAATTAACAAGTAAATATCACAGCTATCATCACTTTTCCTTTATTAGAAAAAAACCCAATATATATAGTTATTAATTATTTAAAATAAGTTAAAAACCAGACAGCCAAAATCAAAGGCTCCATTACGAACAACTCCAATTAAAACAGATACTGTAATACATGATAGGAAATAAGCCAAAGACAGACACAAAATCATCTAATACCATCAACCATTTCATACCTATTGAATAGCTAATACTAACAGGGTCTGAAAGTTGACAATGTTCAATGTCTAAACTGACAAGTCTCTCAGATCCAACTACTCCCAAAATAAAATAAACATGAATATTATACAAAAAAAAAAAAAAAGAGGGTTGCAAGTGCAGAAGAAAAGCCTCTCCCAAAGTACCAGCCAAAACCGGAGGCTCGTGCTGGGATTTTTTTGGGCCAAGTTAAACAAGAGGCAGTGGAGTGGAATATATTCCCCGTCTTTGGAAGGGAGCTGGCACAACTCATCATCAGCAACGTGAGAACTCGAGCAGATGACGGAAGAGGGCAAGGGAGCAGACATACGCCAGCGCACACATGCACACACGCTGAAGAGGATTACTAAATTAATTAGAAAGGCAAGGGAAAAAACACGGTGGAATTCAGAATGCACTCAACAGTATGGAATGATGCTACTGGCCTATTTTTACCATTGGCAGGGAGAGGAGAAACAGCGAGCTCTAGTAGGAGCAAGTGCATTATGATACAACACAACATGAGCATTATAAAATGCGAGATGAATCTCAAGCCCAGAGGCTCTTTAGCACCACTCCAAATCACAACTCTCTGCCTTCATTTTTCTTCTTTGCTACCATTCCACTTCTTCTCCCACTACTTCTGACTTCATTAACCCTTTTTTCTCTTTCTTGCCTTCTACCTTCCTATTTTCACGGTATCACATCGGATTCTTTAGAAGGCGTCTGAGGAACGACAGCAGAAATTAGAGATCAGGAGTGGGATTTTCGGAAGCACTCTAACCCACTGAAACTCCAGTTGTTTCCAATGAGGAATTTACCATTTCATTGGCACCTTAATAAGATAGCGTGCTCTTCTGAAAACCTGGCCCCCGACTAAAAGTTACGAAAAATCATAAATCAAATCGTAACCTGTTTTTAATGGTCTGAATTCAAGTGCTGTGAATTTGTTTTTTCCTTAAATTCTTTCTCCAGAAATTCAAGTATAACGAGCCTGAAACAGACTTCCTGAAATACAAGCTTCATTTTAGCTTTTTCGGAATTAGAAAAGATACAGTTGCACGCTATGCCTGATTTTTGGTATCCCTTTCTGGAACAGTGAGTTCTGCTGTGCAGTTTAACCAATTACAGCTTTCTCATTCACCTGCCCTGAAATTATGAAATCAATTTTTCAAGAGCTTTTTTGGTCTTTCTGAAAACCCGCGTTCGGATCTCACCGCTCTCTCCACACAGTCCATACACGGCGCTACCTGAACGCGTGCGGCAGTAACATATGGTACAGTAGGTTATAACTATTTTACCATCTGTTCTAGCTGAACTCTAACCTCCGTAATCCCATATCAGCTTTTCCCACTAACTACCGCAGTTCTTAGAGCTTGGCTCCTACTTACCCTTTTAAAATCAAATTGCAGCAAAATGGACGGCCGGATTATATGCTGCTCTTCCGAAGCCTCCACTGTGTCGCAGGTGCCGTAATTTGCTCAGGGTTTTAAACAAATAATTCCTTCAAAACTATAAGCTTTTTTTTTTTTCCCCAGTTAAGACAATTCAGTAACCAGAACATTCTTTATTCAGAAAAAAATTGCTCAAGACCCTGCCACATTCTTTGCATGCTCGTTTGCAAAGTATTTTCTTTCTATTGTGCTCTTATTTAGAGAGGTGCATCACCTTCAGCGGAACCAGCACTGGCTCAGTACTCTCCAAAAGCAAACCCCAGGTTTTTAGCAACGCTCCCCACGGTGCTTGGCTCCGTCTCTGTCCGACCAACTCACACCATGAAACAGACGGGGGCGAATTTGGGTTTTGCACAAACAGCAACACTACTGTAACACCTTAGCCTCTTGCTACTCTGCGTACGCATAAAAACTAAACTACTGCATCATATTGAAAAATAAAATGTTAAGTTTAGGGCAATAAACATAAGTTCGTCCCAAAGTTTGGAAAACTGGACAGATTCTGTAAATTGACAGAGGACATTCAAAACTTTTATTATTATTGGGGTTTTCATTGTTTTTGTGTTTTGCTTGGGTTTTTTTGGTTTTGTGGGTTTGGTTTTTTGTTAGTTTTTCGTTTTGTTTGGGGTAGGGTTTCTTTTTTTCTTTAAGACTTGCATCCCATGTCATCAAGTTCTATTTCATATAGATGTTGGATTTTGAAAGACCAAACTTTAATTCTAGGGGTTGCCAGAACAGCTCATCTGGAGGACTGCTTTCAAATTTCAAGTCTGCCTTGTTTACAAAAACTCAAAGAATAGCCACACAGTAATTAAAATCCATGAAAGACTGTGGCTTTGGGATAATTTATATATACCCATACAAAACTACTACATACACACAGACATATGGAAAACATATATATATTTTTAATAAATACTAATGCTAGCTATGAGAACGTATGCACCTCTGCTTTTTATTATATATAAATAAAGCATTAGCACTTGACAGCACTAGTTCTTCTGGACGATGAAATTGAAGAAAGAATCAAATATGGTTATCACCAATTACTACGGTACAATATCTAGTTTCAATTCAAAACATTAAATCATAACAGCTCAGTAAACTTCTCTGACCCGTTATCAACTGAACCAGGCTGTAATGCCTACACAATGAAAACAACATTTGTAAAAGAATACCTTTGTAAAATGATTCAACTTTTAAAACTGGTATAATCCCTTCTCATTAAAAGTATTCATATCTTCTCCATTTTGAAATACCGTATCATTCCTACAAACATTGTTTCCCATCTGATTTCTGTTCAGTGTCTGAACAAAAGGAGAATTCAATTTTTTGAATGTGTGAAGAAATCGGTTCATGAGATATAATTTTGCTTTTTCACACATGAGTAGTTTAAATATGTTATCCAATGCTATCTTGAGGCACAAACATAAGGCATGTAGGTTAGAGAAGTCCAAACTACGTACTAGTCTGCTACCTCAAATGTCTTTCAAAATCTGCAACTGAAGGATATGATGGAAACTTTGGTTTAATTAAAGAATGCTGAACTTAGTTGTAATCTGGGTCCTATTACACAAACAGCATACAGTGCCTATACAAATATACAGAGTTCCTGAATATCCATATATAATTCCATACGTGTTTTCCAACTACACAAAAGCATCTATATTTTATAGCTCTACCTGGGGGAAGAAAGAAGCGCTTGTTTTCTTTTGGAGCTTATGCTAAAGCAGCCTCCTCCTTCCCTATACAATGCAGGAGGAAAAAAAAGCTTTAATGGGTAACAACTAGAGTTTACACTTCACTTTTCCTCTCCAAATACATAAGGACATTAGCTCCCCCCCCCCCCCACCCCCCCCGCAAATTGCCCTTACA
>VYZM01021336.1:213892-234878 GCA_013398915.1 Dromas ardeola | reverse complement strand
CTTTTGCATTCAAATATTTCCACCTCTGCATAAAACCAACTTCTGTTATGCAGTTTCGAAGACTTTCCTAGGTTGGCACCCCAGGAGCATCATCCTGATTCCCAACACAAAACCATCTAATTACCCCAGCTGCATAATTCATTGGCCCATCACTAGAAGCTGGCCAACCCCTGATCTTATCTAAGGGACTGCAGGGAGCTGGGAATGTGCTATGGGAGACACCTTGGCCAGGGCTTGGCAACCAGAGGCCAAGGCTTGGCAACCGGAGGCCAAGCGCTCGTCTCCTGGGTCTCGCCCTGGAGGAGGAGGGCGAAGGAGAGGATGCCACCGGGCAACCTGGAGCTGGGGCATCGCAGGCAGCCGGTCCCAGCTTTGGTGGCTCACTCTATTGGCAGGTGAATCATTTAACGATAGGTTTCCACCCGAGCCGTGATCCTCCACAGCCTCACACACTGCAATGAGCCCCGCGCGCTTTGTGATTAACTGAATTACGGCGGTAATGAGCAAGAGAAAACACCTGAACTAGCAATACTGTAAGTATATACTACAGGTTCGCCTCAATCGCGTTGGAGGCAAGGCTGTAATTTGAAAATCAGACATTGCTCAGATGACAAAACCGAAACACACTTATCGAGTATTCCTTACTTTGCATCTATTTTTCCTACAACGCTGATGAAAAGCTACATACATTCACATCATTCTGGCAAACTTCCCAACAGACACAGAAACCTTTTAGACACTGTCTATAGAGAATTTCTGCGGGTCCTTTTATTATTGCTTGTTTGCTTTAATTTACCGGAGTTGCTCGTACATTCCATCCAACCTTTGAAAACCAGCATCTTGTTTGTTTCCATGATCAAGTATCTGCAATGCACTAAATTACAAATAAAGAGGAGACCTGGGCCACTCTTGGTGCCAGCTAGCAAAACACCTTATGCTCTTCACATGAATTTCAAATGGAAAGAAACGATTTTTAAAAGAACGATGAGTTGGGTTCTAACGCGTAAGATTTTTACCACATAATAAAGACTAAGCCGGAAAACATTTCAATTCTCAACAATGTTTTCATTCTGCGTTATAACAAACCTGAGTGGCAGAGACTCGTCACCCCAGTGGCGAAGGCACTACTCATCTTTCATCTCCCAGATCCGGGCTGAACCGCTCAGCAACAGACTCACTTTCTCACTGGAAATGTCATCTTGGAGCTGAGAAACCTTCTTGACAAATATGTTTTTGAAACAGATGTATTTTTGCTAAACATTTTATCTTTGACAAAAACATCTCTTGACAGAGAAAGTTTCATTGCAAATGTTTTTTGCCAGCCCTTATCAGAAGTTGTTTGACTTTTAGGGCCCAAGTGGGGAAAGCTGCTCAGACTCTGCCCTGTTGAGTGGGACGAGGGCTCCCTGGCAAGAGGGATGACCAGTGCGGGCACTCCAGGAATGGAAATAGATGTCCATTATCCACTGCTCTGCCCTGATTTATCAGTGTTTACCCTACATCAGTAAGCTGCAGGTCCCCCTCACTGTGGCATCCAGACCAAGGCTGAGAATGGGACCGAAACCTGCCTCCTCCTCCTCAGCTGCTGCCCACAGCCACCTCCGAGCGGCTACTTCATGTACTTAAGTAGTAATTAACAACAGAAATGTTTAGAATAAACGAGTAAGGACAGGGCATTTGAAAAAGAGTTAACAGATGTCCTTAACATTGCTGCTGGCCTAATAACGTTGCTGCAGTAATTTATTTGATGGGGAGTTTATTTAGCTGCTGCAAACATACCGGGTTATAATAATCATAAGCAGGTTGCATGAAGCACAACGCATCTTGGGTGTGTAACGGCGTTAAAAATAAACCCAGGAACAGCGTGCCTTAAAGATACTACATGTGCAATATCTTCTACAGCCCGGTTGTGACAAGCCAGCCAGAAAGCATCCTTCAGACTTAAGAAATGATTAAAAAAAAAAACCAAACAAAGCCAAGACTTCTTTCACAGATAATTTTGCCTGTATTTTGGGATAGCGAACACTGAATTCAAACATCAAATCCCGGCATACTTCAGTAAGCTATCAGCACAGCAGTGCTGCCTTTTTTTCCTTTGAAAAATGAAAGAATTAAATTCAAAACAAACAACTTCAATTTAACACCAAACTACAGGATAACCAATCTTAAAAATGTCAAATTGTAATGGATCTTAATACCCATATAAAACACAGAAATAGCGGCACTGTTCCTCGGTAATGCATAGCAACCTTACAGAATTTCAGTGAAGGAGAAAGAAGGGAAAAACACCTTATTACTTCTAACTCCTGCGAGCCATTTTGGTCTCCAAAGGTTTTAGAGCGCCCGAGGCCATGTGTCTGCAGTGTTTCGGGAAATGACTTGCCTTCGCACGAACACGGCTCCGCGCTGCAGCTCTGCCGCCCCCAGCAGCCCCGCGCCCGCCGCTTAACTCTTCCCTACCTGCGCGCCCCCCGCGCCGCGGCAGCGCCGCGCCCCGCCTGCGCTCGCGGGGGCCCCCGCCGCACAACCCCACCCCAGGCCACAAAACCCACCCTCTGCGCCCGCCGACGGGCTCTGCCGGGAGCAAAGGCGACCGGCATTCATCCCTCTCAGCCTGCAGAGCAGAGGGAAAAAAAAACCCAGCTTACAGGGAAAGATTTGGCAGCGAAACGAGTAGAGCCAGCAGTCGTCCTGGAGCTGTGAATGTCGGTCTGTTTTACCTCATTAACAAAGAACAGAAAAGAAAAGAAGTCATCGACACCCCCACAGGAAACAATGGCACCGCTCAGATGCTTCACCTGTCACTGTATTTAGATTTTTAATTACAGTCCCGACACCACACAACAGGCTACAAATTAAGTCCCTGGATAAGGCCTTGTAACTATTAACTGATTTGTCGGAGGAGCCGCGTATTAAAGGGAACAGGAAATAACCCAGCTCATACAGACCGAAAGAGAAAAATGCAATCCTCCTCCGAATTTCTTTTAAACTCACTTAGCAGAGATATTTTGTGTTTCCCTCTATTTTCTGTAAAGATTCGAGGCTGTGCACTGCGAGCTATTTTGCTTGATAGCTTTTTTAAAAACCTCCAGAAAATTCCTAGCCAAGGTCACTGCCGATTGACTGGAAATATGACAGCGTAGGAGGCTACTAAAATATTCCGTTCATCTCGGAGGTTGAGTAAGCAGCTCTAACTAAGAGGAAAATCAATATAATACTTCACAGTGAGGAAGAAAATGGAAAATAGTTTAGCAGTTAAGTGGTTAATGCAATTCCTAAGTGTTCAGCAATCATTGCAATTTAGTGCCATTTCGATTATTACACAATAAACAGACCATGTTGTCTGGAAGCAAATTTTTATGAGTATAGCTGAAGGGGTTGCAACTTATTTAGCTGCTGAAACTCTGAGGGAAAGAACATTTCTGAATGCTAACACTACAGATCAGAAATATACAGGTACACTAGAAAGGTTATTTTTAGGTCACTACTATGGTAACTAACCACACTGACCTTTAAAATTAGTATGCAGTTCAAGAAAAATGAAGTTCAGGAAAATGTTCTTTAACCAGGATCATTTTAATAAACAATATCGCACATCCTTACAGCAGAATGTTGTCACTTTTTACAGCTATTAATTTTACTTTTGGATCGTAGCATCACAATATAATGTATCAGAGTACCATGATGCAGAACTGACTGGGAAAAACATGTAAACAGCCAGAAAACTGACTCAAATATCATTAGTTTATGTTTAAATATTTTTTTTAAACTAAAATGTCTGTTTATTTTTGCAAAATAAAATAAAACTGCTAGCTGGAAAAGGACAGTTTTTCCATATAACGTGAAGTCGTGGAAACATTCAGAGTAAGTATAGTTAAAATCATCTTATTTTGTCTCAATTTGTTGAAATAAAAAATTTTAAGTGGATTTCACGAGCAAACCTAGTTCTGCAATTTCTAAATTCAAAGACAAAGAGGCGAGAGCTATGTTCAGGGCAGATGAGATAAATAGCACGAGATTAAGAGTTACGGTTGATGGCAGCAGGGACTCAATAAAGGAAACAGCATCTTGAACAAAAGTACCATTTGACTCCAATATACTAATGTTTACTTAGACAAAACTTCAGTTAGAATCATGGTTTTAATAAATAATGTATTATGTGTCAGTCCATTAAGTAAGAAATGGAAATCAAATTTTGGCTGGTCATAAAGGTGTGCTGGCTGTTCAGCAAAACCACCATTACAGAGAAAATATTAACGAGCATGAAATTCTGAAACTTCCTAAGTTCCAATTTACCCCGTCAACTTACAGTCATCAAACACAGAACACGACTGTTCTAATTTCATGAAGATTAGTCTCAGCCATGTTGGAGACAGCTTATAATGCTATATCAAATGGCTGATAATAAACCAGCTACGTAGTCAGAAAATATTATATATGTCTATATGTGTGTCTATATATATACACATGTATGGAGAGAGAGCGACACACAAGCATTTTAGTCTAGGTTATATTGTAGACCTTTTTTAAATTGTGGCTCTTCCAGAAGAATAAAACATTTAAATTTTGAAAAGGGAAAATTATATCTGCATTTTTTCAAGACTCAATATGCTTCTGAGTAACATTGCTCTTGAACTGGCTTTAAAATGCCCGGACCTCCATTTCTATGAAAAAAGGAAAAAAATTCTCGGCAGCCAGTGGGATGCTGGGTCACCGGTACAGTTTTCCTGTGCTCCTTGAACAGCACACTATACCCACACCTCCCGTTAGTCCCAGGCGGCAGAGGTGGACGCTGGTCAATCAGTAACTATACCCACCTTTGAGCCCCATCTGAAAATGAGCTCGCTTATAATATACACTGTACAAAGACACAGCAAGGGCCGGGCACAATTAGCAATCTAACAAAAAAAAACCCCAAAAATAACCAAAAACCCCCCGGTGCAGCCATGGGAAGGAGCATGGCCACTTCCCATGTCCACCCAGGATGCTGCGACTCACCGCAAGTGGAGGCGAACCTCTGCCAGGGACTATAAACAAAGAAAGGAAACTTCATCTCACACACGCCGGGCTGAACCTTAATGGACGTGTTTGCCAGGTTAAAAATTCAATTGAGGAAGCACAGAAATACACATCTCATCTGTCCGTGTTTAAAACCGGGCACCCAGGGCTAGATGATTTCTCTCCGTTGGCGCTAACGGAGCTACACTAGCAGCCATACTCCTGTTTTTCTCACTAATTGATACTTACAATAGCTTTTCTTACTAAAAAAAGACTAAGCGGGTTATGAACATGTAGGGACATGGCAACAGCATCTTGTTTCCAAAACATAAAGCAAAATCTTAAACTTCACTTTTCTGAAAATTTAAGACCTACTGGTGAGCCTCCCCCACCTTTCCATGGGGTAATTTTGCTGATAGTAAATAATCAAAATTGTAATTTTTTGAGAGCCAACCAAGACTCTGAGCATTCCTCTCGACATCTTTTCAGCCAAGATTGCTTATAGCTGTTGGCCACTGAGTGAGCCTATATAAGGACTGGGAGGCTGTGAGCGTGCCAGCCAGACGAGAACGCGGCGCAGGAACGAGCCAACACAACAGGTAGACTGCCTGTATGGAACAAAATCCCCCCAAATTAGTCTCTCATCAGCAAAGACCACCAGCAAAGACATTCGTTCTGCTGCACTCTATGTTACAATCTCCAAATTGATGTTAAAACAGATGCAGGTTCTGATACCTTTTTTTCATTTTGCTGCTTGACTGGTATTTACACAAACCAACCCAAATTTCAGTTAAAACAAAAATAATAAATGCTCGTGTAAGTAGTAATTCAGAAGTAAGGTTCCACCAATATTATGTTTATCCAGGCTGACATAATAAGAGAAACATGAAGCAGAAATAATTACTGTCTGACACTAGGAAAACCGGTGGTGATTAACTACACAGATTTAGCTTTAAAATACAGATTTCACTGCAATAGCATGGCCACATATGAGTATCCAGCTTTAAAAAGAAACTGCTAATTCAAAAGGAGACAGTGGAGGAGGGTTTTGTGTGTATAAAGATATAGTCTTTTCATCTATTTAGCGTGCAAATTTATTTAAAATACAATAAAATAACAGGCAGGTCTAAAGACTAAATACAAAAATATAAGAATGTCAAATGAACAAACTTTTTCACTCTGCAGTTTTTATTTTATTATTAGATGCTATTCCTAACTTGTTAAAATTGATCAAATAGAAAGCTGTGAATAGAGAAAAAATTAAGCCAACTAGAAAAGTGTGACTTGGATTTAATATTTTATAATTGCCAAGGGACATACTGAGATCAATGAATTTTTGCCCGAGATGAACGTCAGAAAGAGATGTACTTCAGTCTTTTAGGGAACATTGGTCTATTTAATTCTTGTGTCTGATGCATGTGAAATATGCCTGTCTTGGCCTTCTTTCTTGCCCCGAGGCCGTGCCGGAGGCAGACATTACCACTTTTAATAGGCCGCCATCTGAGGAATGGCAAGGGATCCAATAACCCATCGACTCTAATGGATTTGCCTGTTTATTCACTTACACCTTTTTTGCAGCTAATTTTAGTTTTGCATGCTGAGTTGTTTCACTTTAAATTAAATGAATAGAAACAAAGGGGGAAAGACTGTGCAGCTAATAAACCATGATTATTTTCGAAGTTCTTCGCAACAGGATCCTCCATATACTAAGGTATATCACTTGAGAACAGATTCACTGCTGTGTTTTTCCACTTGTTGTCAAAATTAACAAAGCTTTAAGATTTAGTGAGACAAAAAGTAGGTTATTATAAACTCTTGCTTATAGCGTACTAATGATTTGCAGCAGTATAAAGCACCCGGATTCAAATCATGATGAGGCTCGTGAGCATCTTCAAAGAATAATACAGGTAAAGTTAATGATTGTACAGCATTATCACCAACAAAAAAGTATACAGTTTAATCTCAAAAATAGTATACAGTTTCATCTAGCTCTTCATGTATACTTTGAAGATCATATGTAACACTTAACGGATTACTTATAAACCAAATGGAGTCCATCTAGATACAGAGGAACTCGGAGTAATAAAAATTGTCACTACATTTGATCCCTAGGAAAAATAGACATTACTGGCTAAAACTCATTAGGGGATATAATCTCTACATTTGGATTGCCTTAATATTTTGCTCCTCTACAAAAAAGTTCTTCCTTCTGTCCCTGGGAGCCAGCCCCCCGCATCTCCCCTTCCACAACTCAGGTCCCCTGCAGGAGCTGCTCCTCCTCGGCCCCTCGGCCGAAGTGCTTCGCTTCCCCGAGAAGGGCTGGGAGAACCTTCCTCAGGGGCCAGCACCAAGGCTCCCTTCAGAACAGCCATCAGGCAGTTACAAGGAGGCCTCTTCTCCAGCCAGGCTGAACCTCACCGTTCCCGGTGCTCCCCAGTCTCCACCAGTTCAGAGAGGGGGCAGCCAAGGACCGGGTGTCACCTGCTGAGGACCTGCTCCAGGTCACTCACAGCTGGCGGGAGCCTTTGTGTCCCCACCTGGGGGAACGCACCCCCTCTGGGTACACCAGCAGCCTCCTGACCATTGCCTGCCCTGAGGAAACTGCCCTCAGCTTTCCGGCAGCAAATCCGGTCAGGAGCCACCTTATTTTCAAGGCATAAAAATAATACGGCTGCTACTTCCGCAAGGAACGGAGCAGGCGCAGACCCTGAGGTAACCAAAATACAGCACCCCCAGCCAGGGCCATCGCAGGAAAAACAACTGCTCGACTCCATCAATCCCCGGAGACTCCTACTGCACTGCTCTGAGAAACTTTGTCTTTTCTGTAATGAAATTGCATAAAATACAGTAGCACTTGGTCACTTGTTCCCGCTTCATGACAGAAATGTAAATGCGTGACGTCTACAAAAGACAGCAGTATGCTGTAAGGTTTGGTGACCGAATTGCAGGAATATGGCTACGAAAAGCTAACGTTAAGAGCCAAAAAGTTGAGAGCCAAAACTGTACCGCTCCGTGCATGCCCACGCGCAGCAAGTCGCCTGCAGTGAGAGGGGGGCTCGGGCACCCCTTCATTTAGAGAAAAACATTTTGTTAGGGAGCTTCTGCCCCTGTAAAACAGTGTCTGTAGCACTAAATAGCCATGAAATAATGTAAAATCTCTCTTTGGAGAGAAAGAGATTGGAACAAAAAAGGGTCTGTACCACTTAGAAGGGTCCATAGCGATAGCAATAGCTAATGCAGAAGGAAAGGGAAGCGGGTGTTTTTCTCTAGCTGGTTATGTTTTCTTTTCAGGAATCACATTATGAATCTGTCATCTCCTTATTTTTGCCACAACGACTTCGCTTCCTTTCATACCATCTGCTGATCTCTTACAGAGTCCTTAATAACACGGTGTGACACGGACTCGACTGGGAGGCTTCACCAGGGCGCTCGGGCTGGATGTGGGGCTGGGTTTTTTGTCACTCTGTGGCTCACAAGACCTAGGAGTATGTCTTTCACCCGTGATGAAAATTAGCATCTTAGCTTTGCATTCGTTTTATTGCTAGCGAATCCGTTTTCTCTCAGAATTGAGATTGCAGCGGGAGGCCTTTTTTCTGACACAAAACTATCATCGGTATCCCCTTGAATATATAGCAAGAATTAAAATAAGGCTCCTCAAATAGTTTCAAACAGATCTACATATGTAAAGAGTGAATCTGTTTATGAGACGAATATTGTGGGATAGTTACAAACCCAGCCTTCCTTTTAAAATGGTAACTCAGGCCTATTATTTAAATGCCTCTAAAACACCCTAACTAATAGGACGTTTTACAAGCGCACAGACAAGTTAAAATAATCTGTCTGCTTTCGATATGTTTAAGTGAATCTGCAAAACAGGAGAAGTTACATAGGAGCAGAATCATTTTTTTCCCCCAAATCGTATCTGTAGACCTGGATCCTAACTCCCAGACACACTGTGCAGAGAAAAATGGGAACAACAGACTGAAGTTGGGATTGATTTACTTCATTAGCTGGGATTACAAGTTTAACTTACAAACCAGAGGTCAAAATTTCTCATTAACAAGGGGGCCATGAATCGCTGCAGGGCTTGGTTCAAGAGGAGACCACTCTTATTACTAACTACACATTTCAATCTGTCTTTGATGTTCTCCTTCTACCCTCCTCCCTTTTATTTTTTGGCAGAGGAGTTGATTTTAATTGTAGCTATACAACACAGCTCAGTTTGCCTGAGAGCCAGCCTCCACATCTGCAGCGAGTGCAGTTCTAGTGATATTGGGTGCAGTCCATAGCTTAGGGCTAATTTTAATGGCTCCCCTTTTCATACAAGGCTCAGATTGTTTTCCACGTGATTCCTGTTAATTTAGCTGCAGGAAAGGGCATCAGTTTTCCTTGTGAGTTTCTGATCCATACTTCTAAACTAGGTGAAACGTATTAAAGAAGAGAAGCGATCGCAAAATGAGAGGTTCAATTTTCTACTACCTCCTTAACCTGATAAAGCAAGTAATCCCTCTATTTTAATACCCAAAAGAGAAACACAGGATGTAAACAGTCTTTTTCTTATGTCTGTATTTTGATAAGCCATTAATTTGTGAAGCGCTGTAAAGCAGCTCTTGAGATCCCTAACAATGCTAAGGGTTAAAAGAGGAATGCTTGCACGTCTGTGTATTGTACGGTTTCGAAATCTACAGATGCAAACTAAGATTTCACAGCACATTTCTCAAAACAAGCAAGAGTTGTGTGCATTATGGCAGCAGATGGTGTAGTACACCATCAAATAATAAAATGTTTAATGCGTATTTTCTATTTTTGATGAATAGAACTAAAATAACTGTAAATAGTCAAAGGTTCAAACAGCTGAAAAGTGCTCATTCTACAGGACCGACTACAGTTTTTAAAAGAAAACATGCCCCGATGCTGGTTAAACAGCTGAAATTTCCATATATTACGTATATTTAAAATCATAATCAAATTTGCCTCAGCAATCAAAATTATACTGTATACAATTGTAACTGCCTTTACGCATTACAAAATTTAAAAACCTTGAAAAACTGAGCACAGTCAATTTTTACAAGTAAAAAATGACACAGGTATCATTTTAACAGAAATACAGTATGACGTTAATATTTTTTCATAATTTAAATGTAGAAAAACAATTGCTAAGAGTAATGGTTACCAAAATAATTTTTCATAGATATACAGTGTCTCGCCTTTGTTTACACACACCTATTTTGACTACAAAGAGATATCATCTCCAGCTTCATACCTATTTATTACTAGTAATGAAAGACAGTTTTGCACATGGTAAATTCATACGGGTTTACGATGCAAAACCCTAAGGTGAAAAGGCAGGAACAATTAGGCGAGTGATTTTAATTTAGGACCAATACAAATTTCTGTTCATACCAATAGGCAAAAATCTCCCATATATTACACAGGTCTATTCTGTGTTTCCCGTTTTCTACTGGGCCGGTTTTCACTTCAGATGTAACACTTGAGGGTAGCATACATTAAACCACTTTCTTTCACTTGTTTATAGTAGCAGTTGCTGTTAATGCTCCATTTTCCAAGCTTTTCCAGTCGCCAGCCAGCGCTCAGGCATTAAGAGGTATGCTTTTAATTCACACCCTGAGCCCAGTATTAACTTCTTCTGATGGCCAAGTCAGTCCCCTTTTATGCGAGTCCTCTATTCCCAGTTTGTAACCAATCTGCCTGCTGGAAGTTTATAAAGCCCCTTTGTTTGCCGCTGGAGCCAAGCCGTAGGGCGAGGGGAGGCCAGGCGAGCGGGTGGCTACCAGGCTCGCCCCTGGGGCGGCCCCGGTCACGCCACGGGCCGTGGGTCCCAGTCACCTTTGCAGGGTCTGCCGAAGCCTCGACAACCCCCTCACCAACACGGGGTGCAAGGGCTACCTTCGGGTTTCAACAGGGGGTTATCTTAACAACCAGACATCTTTAAAAGGTCATTATTGCAGTCTAATTTCAAACTGGCACCAAAATGAAGGGTTGTCTTTGTGTGGGATTAATTTAAAAACCTCAGGATTTGATGTCAGTGGGAAATAACCAGCGTGGGACTCATAATGCTGCCTTCTCCTGCTTCTGGCCAGCACCTAGGGCTAATTTCTTAGGAGATGAAAACTATGACAAGCCCTTCAGTTAAGCTGAAAGCAGGCAGCAGTCCAGTAACACCCACAGGCCTCAGAGGCATCCTGTGACCCCCTTAGAAAAGTCACATTCACTTTGCTCTTGAGAAAGGAAAAATAATGCCGGAGGCATTTTGTTTTAAACCATGTGAAATAAGGAAATGTGAGGATGTGAAAATGAAGTGAAAAAAGTTAGAATTCATTTCCTCCCTTTGCAATGGCTTAGAAGCAAAACTGGTTCATTTTGAAAGTGTGTGTAAAAATCTGATACATTCACCAGTAGGCAGTGACTACAAAATGCTTAAGGTAAAATATGTAAATATGTAAAATAATCTCTTGAAAACCATCTCCTTTTGTGCTTGAAAGCATTTTGTAAAAGCATCTTTATTTCTCGTAGCATTAATAGGCAGTCAGAAAGAAAAGTTAGTTCTTGTCAAAACAAAAAACAACAACAAAATTCAAGGTACTAGGAAAATATTTTGAAACAAATCTGCAGAGTAGTGAAAGGGAAGAAAATGAATGCGTAAGTTCCTTGGATGACTTCTGCCCTTTTAGTATTAATCTGAATAATAATAAAGGAACATGTAAATTACAGCTTCAAAATTTTAAACGGGTTATTTTAACTATCATAGACTTAAGGCAAACCTAATCTGCCAAGTCTTCGCTCTCATTTCATTCTAAAACTGTGCCTTACTTTTTTACTCCTATTATGCCTTTTAACTTAGATGGGCTTTTTATCTCCCAGCTAAGCAGATCCAACCTCATTTCCTCCTTCATATCAAAGAGGTCTACACAAATGTACATTCAGCCTGTTTATTACTTGCTACAGACTGCTAATCTTGTTCCAAAATATTCTCATGAACAAAAGGTTACGCTTTGAGGACCCATTAGAATGCTCAAATTAAGAGTACATGAATACTTACAACTTTTATTCTCTGTCCTAAATTCTTGAGCTGTATTGTATATTATCAACTATATAATCCAAACCAAGTAACAGAGAATTCATTAACATGAAAATAATTTTCAAAAAGTGTTTCGCAAGTGAGGTCTCAATTCTGGAAATGAACTCCAGCATTAAAAAAAAATTTGCCTTGATTTAATTGGAGCACGAGGAGAATAGGTAAGGAAAGCTAAGGCAAGGAACATGTAAGGAAGAAGATGGGAAACAAAGGCAAAAGATGGGGATCTTGAGTTACTGCAACACACAGGTGCCGAATGATCCTTCTAGCATTAGACTATTGGGAGTTGGCTGGAAAAATTCACATGGCATCCACCACAGTAACGTAACTACCTAAACACCTAAACTAAAAAGGAAATAATGATAAACTGGAATTATTTTGAGACATGGCAGAATTTATTCAGACTAATTTCTTTAAAAAAAAATACCTTTCAAATTAAAAATTTAACAGCAATTATAATAAGTAATAAAATACATTAACTGCAGCATCACCCCTGAGCCCCACAGCCGGGCTACCCCACTCATTCATTCATGGAGACAGCCGTATTTACTGTGCTGTAGAAAACTTCTCACCCCCTCCCCAGAATGTTAACACAACACGGGGAGACCTTGAAAGGAAATCTGCAAAGTTGATAATGCCAAAGGAGGACACATCCAGAGCCTTCACCATTCTCTTTTTCCACAGTATTGCGGTTAAATGCCATTAACAGTAGGAACGGCAGAATGATGGTCTGTATCAGTATGAAAAGGAATAAAAACCCTCAGCTCGATTTTCCTCCCCCCGTCACCCACGGAAAGCTGCAGTTCTTCAGTAAACTGAGGATGGAACGATGCACCTTAACATGCTTTTAATATGCAGACAAGCTATTCATCTTAGAAGGTATGATTCTGCCAAATTTTTAAGTCTGAAGTGCTTGCTTGAATTAAAGTATTTAAATAAATTGGCTTTTTTTTTTTTCCTACCTAAGACAGCTACAGTTAATGGGTCAAAACATAATTTGCCTGTCCTGCTTGAGCTCACAGACATTTGTACAAGTGTCACAATCATTCATGTGACACGTGTCTGCTTTATTATTCCATGCCAAAAAAAAGCAAATGTTTAAGAGATTTGTTTCTCTGAAGCATATAGAGAACATACAGGAAAAGGGAAAGACATGAGTAAGTGTTCGCAGGGAAGCTTAACAGATGCCAAGACTGCTACTTCACAACATTGCTTTTTTAAACCTAAGCTTCTCCTCCCCGTGTTCTTTAAATTGTCATTAAATTATTGTAAGGATGTTTATAATCAACTCAGTTATGGTCAAGCGTGCATTGGCCTGTAAATTCAAGCCTCCTGTCCTCCCATCAGCCATTCTCAGGCACAAAGGAGCTCCGTGACTGTAGAAACCTGAAATATCCTGAGGATCTGGGCACACAGATCCGGGCTGCTCCTCATCAGCTCTGCGAGAAGAGTGAGTATGCATACGCACGCTGGGATGGCAATCGCAGCGCCACTAAACAGCTTCTTTCTGCAATTCCTGTGCTTTCATTTCACAGCTGCTCTTTACTGAGACTTACACATATAAGCATTGCTAGAAAAGTATAGGAAAGTTAATAATTGTTAAAGGGTTACACGAAGATAATTGTTCTATTTCTTCTGAATTGCCAATACCGATTTTGCTGTGAGGGGGGATTATGGAAAGAAATGGAACACTAGAGACAGGAAAGTACTGTTACCAAATAATCTAACAAATGCAAATACAGCTCACAGTATTAACAAAAGTGTCGAGTCTAAGACTATAGACAGATGTTAGCTTTGGATCCAGCTGTGCTGATCAAAGGCTTTATGCCCCCCAGCTGCTCCTCACTGCCCCCTGCTGAAGTTATTATCCTGAAGATCTGCCAGCAGAGTAGCTCGTATGAGTGCTCCCTAATTCACTCCAGGCTATAGCAGCCCCTCTAACCCACACCACCTATTTACATTATTTAGAATAAGCCAGTTGATTTTGTCTAGAGTGAGTGGCTCTTGCGCCATCCACGCCACCATCAGAACTTCAGGGTGGTGACCTCCGTAAGAAGCCCCACGGATGGCAACTAGTGTAGTTGATCGCATTGTCATCATCTTTCTGAAGCCCCAGAAAACAGTCACTGCTAAAGTAACACCTCCCCCAATAATATAAATAAAAAGCATTTTAAAAATCACCTAAGCAAATAAAGCAATGCCTAAAACCTAATTTATTTATTTTTTTGCAACAAAAACACTCCTGGAATTTTCCTCCTGAACTACAGACAGCACTTACAGTAGCACTGACATTTGAAAACAGCACCACCAATAATGATTTAGATCTCCCATAACTTAATATGTGCACAGCACCAAAAACTTCACCTTGGTTCAAATAACGCTTGTAAGAGATCAGGAAGAGTAACAACTTCAACCACAAGCCAAAACATTGCTTTGTTTGGTGATGCTTGATTTTGAGTGAATAGATTATGCCTGACTCAACTTTCACACTGAAACGAGCTGAGATTTTTGTTAATAAAGACGAAATTCAATACACAAATCAGATAATATCTACAGCTGCCAACTCCTTTTTTAGATATGATGATATGTTCCCTTTCCAATCTGTAAAATGCATTGTAAAATAGTATTTTTTTCATTTTAAACTTGCAGGAGAATTTTGGATAATCTTCCACTTATTTTTGGAGGTATATTTCAAGCCGTACAACACACGTTGCCCAACCTTATCAAAAGGTGTCTACTTTTACACTACACATACTAAAACAGTCCTTCAAATACGAAATACTAATTGTGACCATATTTTCAATTGGATTTCAGCCTGCTCTGGTAACTTCTCTCTTGAGGTGACAAAGTAGCAGTACCTGAATTCATTACAGCCTGATTAATTATGCTGCTCCCATACAAAGGGGACAGAGACTTCCATCAGAAATGGTAACCTTAGACAGTACCTGCGCAGCAGCATATCAGAATATCCATCCCAGAGCCACGCACCGTTCATTTGCTTTGCGAATTCTTAGTAATTACTATCACATAGGTCAGCTCAACTGCAACTGGTTGGGTAAGTAAAGGAAGAGGTTTGGAACATCTTAGTTCTAGTCGATAGAATTTATGCGAGTTAGCAGAAGATACTGAGAGGTGTATCTTACGCTCTCCACTCGCTTACCACACTATGCAATCGACCGTTTTCTCCCCCAACTAAACAATAAAGACTGCAGGAGTTTGGGGAGTAAACGGGGAAGAGAGGAGTGGAGTCAAACATCAGAGTCCTCTCGTCTCGTACAGCTGAGGACTCGCCAAATTTTCGTCTTCTACATCTTTGGAGGTCACTTCCTTAAATTATCCCGACACTGAGAACCACCTGGCTATTACCACCTTCTAAAGCAGGTCTATCACCAGAACGTACACATGGCCCAAAACATCCCCGTACCTAGAAAGTAGTATTGTTTTTGCTTGCTTTCTTCTCATGCTTGTTAACATGCAAAGGCAAATTAATACAAGACAAGAATCAGCCGTATATGTCTAAAATACACGCTGCATAATTAAACTGAGAATGAAAACAAAGGTATGTATGTTCAAATAGTATTTATTGTTCCTTTACATAAAGGAACAAGGAACTTGGCAAATATTTCTTATGAATAAAGGCCCATCTTCACACAAGTATGGGTTATGAATAGCAATGAACAAGATAAGAGCACGTAAGATAAAGTCAACTACAGTAAGCCACACACAGCAGCAGAGCCAGACTGACAACAGAAGAATTCCCATCCTACTGGGCTACAGAGCGTTCTCTATCCGACCGTTTAATGCCAACGCACATCAGCATTTATACTGAAAGACACACTTTAGAGAAATATTTTTAAATGCAAAGTTCGGGATATCTCTTTTTTTATATGGATAATACTCAAAGCATATTTCTCTCTACAGACTTAGGTCTCTCGTGCTTAAAGTCTGTAACATGCCTGTGTGCTCTGCTGCTAACGGCGATTTAAAGAATTTGCTGTACCTACAGAATTGTATTATGGAGATCCTAGAGGGTATGACTAAAACTTGTTGAAATTAAGTTCTAAGAAAATACATAAATGTAGGTGATTGGTGAAGGTTTGGCTAAAGTCAAGAAGAGGAGGTGCTCCCAGGTCTGTCTCCCACAGCCAGCTGTCTCTCATAATAAATACACGGGGTTGACTGTGGAATCAGGTGCATCGGAGAAAAAGAATACTGCATTAAAAATATTGCCAGACCAACAGGCTTCCCTCTCTCGTTCCAGGCCACCATTGTCCCGTATGAACAAAACCTGCAGGAAGATAAAGGCAGCTGGCTCTGCCCGCAAACAGAACGTGGTGACAAAATACCATCCCTCTTGTTCTTCACCCAGGGATGCCGCTGCATTTGACTCATGGACGCAGGCGGCCACATCCCTCTCTTAACTAGGTAAAATAACGCTGCAGCTAATGCACATCAAAAGAATTTGCACTCTTAAAGTGTAAGTGGGAAAAGTACAGTACCAGCTTGCAAAAGGAAAAAAAAAACCAACCAGGAAATAAAATTTAAAAATAGATTCTTTAATAAAAAGTATTGTTTAAATACTTAAGGCACCTCCTCCTGTAAACTCTCATCTTTATCCAAATTCTGTAGACAAAAATCTGATTTTTGGCATGGGTAAGAGATTGAAAAACACAGAATAACAAGCAATTGGAAAACATTTTGTAAATTAATTAAAACAAGACTAACACATGCTTCTAAGGAGAATGAAATGTAAATAAAAATTCAATGGGTGTATTTTCAGTTATGTGGTTGCCTTATTTTCAATAATTCTCCTCAAAATTTAACTGTGAAAAGAATACCTTTATATGTCTGAACCACAGAGATGAAAAGCTGTACTTCATATTTTATCGATTACTATTAACTTTTATATCAGTATACGTATTAAAAGATAAGAATATAAGTATTTGAAAGACATATAAGCCACCACAAATTAATCTTAAAAATCGCAGTAGAGAAGTAATCTCCCGCAGAGTCTTTGATTTGGCTGGCTCAACCAATCTGCTATGGCCATTCAACCAGTTAAATAAATTTCTATAATGATTTGACCATTTTAGGCTGCCTATCTGCAAGTTCTTACTGTCAACATGAATTACTCCATACGCTACGATTCCCCCATCAATTGAGACAAAGTATGACTGTTGTAGCGTTCTGTTAACATGACGTGCTTCTCATGGACCTGCACTCCAAATGTCAAGCTGATACGGCACAGCCGGCCAGAAGTGTTCTATTATCAGATCCAGAAGAACAATTCACACTAAAGCGTAGACTTCAGAATAGGTAGGTAAAGCATTTCCTTTGATATGCGATCTCTAGTTTGGTGTCAGTTCTGAACAACTTCTCCGTGTTAGGGTGTCTTTCCATGCAACTAGAGTGTAAGCTGCTTAAGGAGGATTAATCTGACACAGCTTGATTTGTCTCTTTTACGTGATGCTCATTCTAACCAGCCGTAAGTCAGGTAGCTTTGTCTTGAGAGGGAGAGAGCAGAGCGGGGAGAAAAGGCTATTAATGAGTTGGGTTTGGTTTGGTTTTTCTGGAGGAAAATTGTATCAGAAATTCAGTACAAATCAGAATTCCTCAGAAAAGAGCTACTCAGATATACCAATTGAATGCTGAAGATAAGAATATACCTCTGAAAGCCTTAAAGTATATAATTTTTGTTAAGGCTTATATGATTACACATCATTTAAAAAGCAATGACTCTCAATATATAGTCTAATGAAATAACTCAGAAGTAAGTTAGAGATGGTATGGCCTTGTTAAAGAATTACTTTGAAATTAGAGGACTTGCGTTAAATTCATCATTTAAATAAGAAAAGCAAAAGTCTAATTTTGTAGAATCTGTAGTTGGAGAAACATTTTCAGAAGAAGAAACACTGCTTTGCTTTCTCCCACCCACTTAGTACTATTCAATAGATTTACCACAGCAGCATGCAATACCTATATAGAAAGAGCAGAAACATAGAAAATTATGTTAAAAAGTAATTGGTCTTGATCACCACCAGGATAAATGGCTTAAAACGCAATATATAACCTTTTAAAAGTCGTCTGAAGTGCAGAAAAGCTCGTGTCTCAGCAGAACGAGTGTAAAAATTGCGTTCAACTTCGGACCAACCAGCATTTACTGCTCAAGGTAAGCTGAACAAGCCGGTTTATGGATTGCATTATATTTTTTACATATGGCGTTGTAGAAAAGAAACCTCAATAGGTCAGACTGACTTATTAATCACTATAGCTAAAATGAGTACTGTGAATAACATCAACTAATGGGCCACAAACTACATCTAGGTAGAGACTTCCGAAGACACTTGGAACATTGGAGTCTCCAGAACATATCAAGAATGTCAACCAAAAAGAATTAAAGTGTTCATTAAGCATTCTTAACTTTAATTAATTGCTGCAAACTGACCAGATGTCAAACTGAAATGCAGAATGTACATAATCTATAGATTTGATTATGTAGAGACCAGAGTCAACATAAAGAGAGTTGACGCTAGCCTATTACCTTAAGGCTTTACTCTGGACGCTTTAGTTAGATCTCCATGAAGATTTTTCTAAAATAATGCTTAAGTGATTTGGACACTGACAAATGCTCACCACTGAAAATGATGATCCGGCATGGAATCAGATCACCTGTTGTAATTCTTATTGCCTTTGACCAAGAAAAGCCACAGAACATGTCCTATTACCAGCAAGCTCATCAAATGAGTGAACATTTCGCAATAGTAAAAAGTAACTAATTCAAGAGTCAGACTCAAAGTACTTCTTGAAGTAAATAAAATAATCTTTCTTCTGGATTCTCAATCAAGAAACGAGCCATTCTGATGTCAAATATTTCCAAAGATGCAATTTTTACTTGCAATTTCTTTAAACAAAGAAAACCTACTTTCTATTTTAATTTTCTTCTTCTGGAAGCCCTTCCATATTTGTTCAAAGTTGTTTAAGGTATATTATGAAATGAAAAGAATACTTGAAATTTTGATTATTTTTAATTTTTTTCTGACTTCACCTGCAATTACTATTGACTACCTGCATAGCTGACAACAATGCTAGGAACAGTACCTGCGGTTCTTCATTTCAGATTTGGTCTGTTACTTAGTAAGATAAAAGTCAACAGCAGCATAAAATTCATCCCATCTCACTGTAGCTACAGCTGAGGATGTCTTATGGCTATCAATGTTATCCAGGGGGAAAAAAAAAAAAGAAAAAAAAAGGTTGAGAAGACTGTGATTTGAAGCTCAATTAAAGGAAGGAAGGGGAAACAATGTACTGAACCTGCATTTTATGTTATTCGTAAAGAATCACTTAGAGAGTAGAAAATGAATTTTGGCTTTGGAGAGAAGCATCAGGCATATTTTCCATGTCCATCAGACTTAGCTCACCTTCTGCTTTGTACAGATGTTTCTTAATTTTTTTTTTTTTAATTGTAATAGCATAAAAATGAAAGCAAATGAAAAGAAGAAAAAGAGGGATTAATGAAACCTTGCTAAAGACAGGAATGCAGGTGACTTCTTTTATGGCTTGAGAAAAACGTACCACAGACCAGTGATGTGGCCTGGGAAAAAACTGCCCTCTGCCACCGCCTCCCCTATAGACAAAGCAGGCTGCGGTGCCGCTGTCTTTTTGATCAAGAGGAGAAATCCCACGCCAATGACTGTTTCCCCTGACAGACTGCTTGTCCTTTTTAATGTTACATGAGAGCACCAGCCTGAATTTCCCTCCCCTCAGAGCTAGTACCACTACCACTGATTAGAGATGCTGGTCTGCCTAGGGGTACTCACTTCTTTGGCCAAGGCTGTTTAACCTGTTGTGCTCCTTTTATTCCCTACGTTCTCCTTTGGAGATAGAAACTTTGCCTTTTTTATGGATCTTACACTACGCTCATTCTTCTAACAGAGCTTCCTCTAAATTGTTCGGTAATTGGTCCATCATACACAGGTTCAGCTCTTGTTATGCTCCTGGCTTTGCAGGAGCCTGTCATGCTCAAAAAGACTGGAGAAATATCTCTTTTATTGATAATTACAGCATGGGCCAACACTATTTCCATGCTGCTAAAGCATGGAAATCACTATTTTCAATACTGTCTACTTTCTCAAACACAGTTGCAGAAAACCTCATTGTTCTCTTCATTCGCCTCCCCATACAACACTACTGTTCTTTGTCCTTTTGTCTGCCGAGATAATTATTACACCAAGATTACTACAAACAGAATAACAAAAGCAACGGCAAAACTAGCAGTGGAAAGAGGTCTATTGCACTATCTCCTTTGGACAGCTAATCCTGGGCCCTGCTCAAACCTCATCGGCAAAAGGCGAGGGTGAATTAGGGAGGATTTCCCAAAATGGTCCAACGGTCTGGGAGTCCGGCTCTTAAGGACTTGGACTCCTTCCTAAATGACCAAGGGTTTCCATACACAATTTTTATAATAGTTTAACTTAGTTTTAGTTAACTGTGAAATACGTGTGTCTGGATTCACTCATGCGTGGAAGAGTGCTGATATGAAACTAACTTACCAGTTAGTGAAACTGTCCCAAGAAACTAACTCCAGATTCCTGCAAAGTGGTACCAGTTAAAAAAGGTATACAAATCGTAATTTTATTCAAATCAATGTAACTCCACATAGACCAAAACGTGAGATTTTGCTCTGAAGACAAGAGGAAAAGGAGGGAAAAACCCGTGTTTGACTGCTAAGTCATGGAGACACTCATGATATAATTTTTTCACCGCAGCCCCTCTAGACTGTAAAAAATTCCTTAAGTTGTTCTCATTTTTTGACTTGTCTGCTTTTCTTTTTGATCATGTCTCCCATTGTCTATATTAAAAAAAAAAAAAAAAACAAAACAAAAAAAAAAAAAA
>VYZM01021336.1:121264-213853 GCA_013398915.1 Dromas ardeola | reverse complement strand
AAAAAAAAAAAAAAAAACAAAACAAAAAAACCCAAAAACATTTAAAAAACCCCCTGCCCAGGTGGGAGAGCTGGGATCTGCCGCTCTGTGTGACGCCCTCCCCTTCCCATCCCACCTCCCCTCCAGCACCTGGCTGCCAGCCTGTAACTTGAAGGCAAGCAGTAACTAAGTAACTAATAAATAAGGAGTATACCACTAAAGTAAACAGTACCCTAGCTATAATTAGCTAGCACAGACAAGCTGCTGGTGGTAGATGTCTCTCCGAGTTCCCTCAGGCCCTCTCCAGCCCAACTCCCCCACAGAATCCCTTTAACCAGCATGCTCCTGTTTGACTCCAGGCAAAACAAAAACAAAAACCCCTTTTTTCCTAGTCACTCACTAGAACAGAGTATGTAACAAAAGGAACACCAAGGCGAAGATCCCACTATCAGATATTTTTACTACATTATTTCTTTGAAAGCAAAATACAGCCTGCAATATTCACGACACATTGGGAAACTTCATAATCCCGCATTTAACACACACTGATAGTCCCAAAGACTTTTGTGGTCAAATAACGCGAGACTTCTCAAAAGCATGCAATATGCCTGTGTCCCGAAAGAAACCCCTGCTTTTACCATTGAAAAAAAAAAAAAAAAAAGAGAGAGAGACAAAGCGTTTCCTCCATGGGGCTCAGTTTGGGATTAGCTGCCCCGTGTTCACGCGGTAGGAAACACCAGGAGATTGACAGGAACACTGACATACACAGCGATCCAACAAAAGCTTAGTGCCTGTAATTAATGTTCTACACGAGGCATGTTCCCAACTTCAAACAAACTAACCACTGTGCTTAAAGTTAAGCATGTGCACATGTCCTTGCAGGTTCGGAGCTCAGGCACTTCGCTTCTCCCGAACGCGGCCCAACAGGCCCCATCTCACTGGCTCTCCTGCAAAGAGAGGATGGGCAACATGCGCTGCTCATGTAAACTTGTAAACACTTCTTAGCAAAGCCGAAAGACTACTTTCAGCTCAAAGTTTATATATTTGAGCCACACCTTTGAATTTTATCATTGGCAAATTTTAGCCTAATTCTGAAAGAGGAATGTGGACAGTAGGAGACCGGTCAACCTATGTGGAAGATGCGTGAACATTCATTTCCAAATTAAACAAGCGTTTGCTCAAAATACTCTTACAATACAGAACAGACCACAGGGACTTAAAATACATCATGTTCACTGAACAGCAAAGTTCACCGCAATAGATTTGCCTGCACCACAAACTGCTGCTATTGTGTCATTTCATAAGGACATCACTTATGAAACCTGTAGTAGGGACCTGACTAACATTTGTGCACATGCACACATGAAATACTCCCAAACTGAGAAAGAAACCATTCAGACTTAACAGTACCATCTTGGAAGACTTATATATGGTAAAAGGAAACCATGAAAGGCCTGTCTTCGTTCTGCTTTCTTATACACTGAGCTTTTTTCGTTAAAACTACTTAAAGTGAAGGGGTAATTTTTTACGAAATGTAATACGACAGCAAGTTCTGAACAAAATGTTTATCTGTCAGGCTTTTTCCTTTTTTTTTTTTTTCCTTTTTTCTTATTCAAGAACCTCTCCTTTTCTTATCAACAGAATATTGTAAGGCAACACTCAATTGTAGCATTACGCATAGTGGTGGCAAGATCCATTTAAGGAGCATCAATCCAGAGCTCCTGCAAGGCTTCAGAAAGCTTGTACAGGTAACTTCATATTTTCAAGAAAGAGGAGCTTGTCTGATTATTCCAAACTGTTTTCTCTGTATCTTACATTATGAAATGTAAGAGAGACTCGCAGGTAGATTTAATTACCCCATTCAGAAAAGGTTCTCTGAAATAGTCAGGACTTGGCAGAAGTGGAGTTCAGGCACTGCTGTTTGGGGGGGACTCGGACAATGGTTCAGTTCTACAAATTACATCAGGTAAAGTAACAAAAAGTTCTGTTCAGTACTTCTCGGTAAAGTGCTTGCATTAGAAGCTGGCAACAGGATTCCCTTGAAGTTCAAGCCTGTTTGCCTAAAGGCTCAGGGTAAACTAAAATGTTAAATTACTGTTACCCTAATTGTCACTCTCTGTCTGACTAGTGTATTACTTGACTTCCTGTAAAGAAACGGGCTGGAAATATCCAAGAATGGGCATCCTAATGTATTTCTTTAGACTTTTTCAAAACATCAGCTTCAGTAAAGGATCTTTTTAGCCAAAAAGAAAAAAAGACTTATTCACAAAATGTATCTGGCGTTGAACGGGATGGAAGGGAGAAGGAGATTAATCGACTTGACGATTCATCTGATGCGTCTAGAGGAGGATAAATTAAAAGGGAGGCATTGCTACTTTAAGATACAGGTCTAAATCTTTCCATGTATATGTTGAAAAGTTACACCTTGGAAATTTTCTGGTCAGGTTTTAAAAATTATTTTCACTGACATCTAAAAATGTCACAGCACCTTGGGCCCTACCTTCTGAAGTCAATGGAGAGACTCAAGTCAATTTTGACAGACCCTCAGCTAGACCCTTTCAGACTTCCTTTCTCTTAGTCTTAGCAGTTTTATTTAGCCAGAAGAAAGAAAAAATCTGGAATTATAAGTGTCAGAAAAACCGGGGCTGCAAAATATATTTTATCCTTCAGTGTCTGAAAATCAGGAAGACAAATGGAGAAGGCAATTGAAAATACAGAAAAACCCAACCCAAGCCCAACCCCCAAACAAAACCCAAGCTCACACACCCGCTTGTCCCCACAAATCCACAAGGTAGCTGCTTTTTGCAAGGAGAAAAACAACACTCTTTCACAGTACCAGCAGCAGACCTCTATAGGGATCGGCAAATAATGGATCAGCTATTAACTACTCCAAAGTCATTTTGCCAAGCGCTCATTCTCCATGCTATAAGCTGCACACAATATATTTATAAAGTATCCATAAATAAAAAGATTGTATTTAATATTACCACATTGATAAAATTATTTTGTTTTCAAAAATGCAATCTTTTTTCCCTTTTTTAACCAAGGAGGAGGATTTTAATTAAAAAAAGCTGAACAAAGCACTATTTAAGACTCCAGTAAGAATCCTCTGAAAAGCAGAGAAAGAAACGCTCTAATGGTCTCCTTCTGTTGCTAGATCAACATCATGCAGTCAGGTGGGAGCAACTACCATTTCCATCTCCAAATGAAGTAAAAATCAAATTTGTCTTGGCCAATAAGGAAAAATGATTAATATCATTGAACCTCTGTCAGAATATTTTGTGTTACATAGATCAAAGGAATTCATACAGTACGCAAACCTGTTCTACTAGTAAAAAAGAATGTTTTTGCTGGCACAGAGCCACATTCTATTTTCTTGCATTGCTGCCTGGCTTTTTCCTCCTGTCAACTGAGATCCGTGCAAAATTGTTCTACTGCCTCCTGACTCATGCCTGTATTCCGGTTTGCAACAGGCACAGAAATGTATTTCTATACATTCACTACAAATTAGAATTATTAATCATCATTGTAAATATAGCATTATCCATCATCTTTAATGCCTTCATACTTTTTACTGCTAAGTCTGTAAAATGCATTACAGTAGTGTTTACAAATCTTGTTTCACAAAATAAAACCAGAATTCTAAAAAGATAGAACGTGTTCGTCATGGTCTAAAACACAGCTTGACATTAAATTTTTAAAAATGGAAATTCACCACTGGGGTAATTTATTGTTAAATTAAAATCTCATTTATTTAAGAATGAGAAAAATAGGTGCAACTATTAATTAGGAGAACATCTATATAGTCTTTCAAAAGACTGATTTTCAAATAGATATTAACACATTCCTTGTGAATTATTTTAATATTTATTTGACTTTTGAAAAGAGGAAGTACAACAAGTCAGAGAAGCTGATGCTAAATTTGAGATTTTCAAAGATTCATAAAGTAATATGCATGTAATTCCATGAAAAAAATATTTGGACAGACTCCTTAACTGTCTTCTGTCCCCTTGAAAATTCAAACCCGTATATTTAACTGATAGTTTTGGGATACCTCACATGAAATCATAACCGTCAGCAGCAGCGACTTCCTACACCAAAGCAGGTCTGTGATAACCACTGCATTCTATCATGTCAGTGATACATGGAGCAAAGAGTGCTTGAAAAGGCAATGATACAATAAATCATAAAAATTCCTCCTGTTCTGCTGTTAGTCTACAGGTTTAAAAGCGCAAAAAGCAAGCTTTAACTTCTTGGACCATAAACACTGGCAAAAGGTGTTCTGGTCTATTGTATCTGCTTTCATGTAACTCAGGCTTAACAAGTGTAAAGGATCTTTAGACTCCAGCGCTTTCTAAACAGATCTTGACCACTTAAAACAAAAAGTCATTTATCAAGAGCCAACTCTACAGTACGAAGACCAAGCTGAGACTTGAGTTGCAGAACAAGTCATTCCAAGGATCTTTGAAAGTGGATGCCATAAAATTACTTTAGTTCCAAAAAGGTGAGGGAATAGCCTAAAGATTTGCTCAGAGCACGGCAATCCCACTGACTGGTGGTTTTCCCCAAAATAAAAGACTATTCATTGGTTCTAATTCTTTCAGATCTGTCAGAAGCAGTTATGCCTCAGAGTTATGTTGGCTGATTCAGGAACTTCTAAATCTGCATGATATTCTTTGAGTAGACACTTTGGAGAGAACCCAACACACCACCTCTCTGTAACAAAGACTTTGCAAGACACACTATACATCTCTTTTTGTTTAAAAGGGCAAGGAAGGAAGGAAACAAGGCCAGGTTTTCCAAGAGACAGCTCTGTCATACTTTTTTTATCATCTCTGACACATTCCAAAGCGAAAATTACCCAGTATCCTGATTTTTGCTTAATATCGTTAAAATATTAACAACGGATTTGAGGAATAATTGCAGGAGTTGCTGAAACATCTCTGGATAACCCAAGCATGAAGTGAGAACGCCAGCTGCAATGTGTGCAAGCAAATGAACCACATTTAGTCCCGGATAACTAAAAAGAGACTGTAGTCAAAAGTACTTTTTCCAACTATGTCATAGTACCCAAGTGCCTACCAAATAGTCATGAATTCATCCTTACATTTCCACTTAGAAATTCGGAATTACCAGTAGTATAAAGACGTGATAGAGGGGAACATTAAATAACTTTTCTACGTCTGCATTTGGAAGTCTCTGGTATAACATAGATTTCCAAGCCTCAATCCAGATTCTTAATCGTGTTTTATACAAAACCTTAACATGAAAACAGCTTTAAAATGCTCAAATTATACCACCTGAAAGATGAATTTAATTAAAAAAATGTGGTGCCTTGTACCCGACATACATTTCACAATCACTTTAGTAATTAGCTTTTCTCTACACAAAACATTGCTGTTTTAACTGTAGTTGTTTTGGGACTTTCCCGGTCTGCAAGAACATTATCTTTTTTGACAAATATAATAGTTGGAATATACTGGATGAGAAAAGGCACAAAGTACCAGACCTCCCTTGAGCACTGGGCCAACATATGGTCCTTGGGATAGTTTGCCGAATATTCTTAAGATGACTGCTCTTCCACTATGTGAGAAAGAGGGTTTTTTCTTATCCCTAAAATGATTGTCTTCAATAAGTGGTGATTCACTGAACTAGCCCTGAAGCTGCCTGTGGAAGCTCAGTATTCAAAAACCATCTGTGCCAGCAAGTACCAGGAGAGGGCTTTCACTTGATATTTAAACAAATTATACCCTCAGATATTTCAAACATATAATCTATATTTATGTATTTTGGGATACTAGCCATAGGTCTTGATGAAAAGCCAAACTATTTAATTATTATTATTCTTAAATACAGAAAAATACTTGCATTTAACCTCTACACTTCTATTCTATAGTAAAAAATGAGGGAGACTGAAATACGCAAATTCTGCATTCTTGTCACCTTAGCACTACTCAAATATTTAACTTGTCAAGTTACCTCACCTACTCTTGTGACAAAGCTTTAACTCTTACAATTACATGAAAATGTCTATTTCATAAACAAAAACATTTTTAAATCCTAATTCTTAAAAGCCTTACAATTCAGTACAAAAGCTTGAAAACGTGCACTGAATAGATTCAAAATCTGTAAGATAAAGAAAAGCAACTAAAAATTTATTATTTTTAATCTGACATTCGAGGTGCTCAAGGATACTAAGTAAAGAGCTTGAGTGGCTGCTGTCTTCCCTTTCCTCTCCATGTCCACCTTCACCCCCTTCACTGCCCTGCCTTCACCACCCACTGCCGTGTACCGACACACGCGTTAAGAGCACCCATGCAGCATGTAAGAACTAGGCAGTACTGCTGCTAAACACGTAGCATGGTTCAGGAGCCACACACCTCACTTAATAACCATGCATTAGATTCCAAAAAGCAGTAACATTCAAAAGATATTTTCCAATAATTTTGTCTAGTATCATTAAATAAATTTAAAAACTATAAAATTCTGCAAATGCAATATTTTCACCTCTGCAAGGCAGAGAAGCTGAATTCTTCCAAAACGATCTTGTTTCTCTTTACCCCTTCTCTTTCACTCTTATCTAACCTGCATTATAATAATAGGCAGGCTGAATTACTGATGAGCTGCTGGCTGCTGCAGAGGCGGCTGTGTTTCTAGCAGATTATCTAAAATACGAGAAGACAAGAAAGGTACTAAAGGTACTGAAAAGAAAGCGAATGAAGAGCAGGTGATCTCAAGTTTGCTGCCTCTGCCTTGTTGGAAGTTCCTTTTCCAGCGCTCACCAGGCTCTAGGCCAAACGACTTCAGCAAGCTAAGCAGAAACTGTTCACTTTTTATTGTTGTTAGGTTAGTTTTCTGCCAATTTATCAAATGGAAGCGGGTTAGCACAGGGTACGACAGGAGCCAGAGCCAATCAAAGGGAAGGGGCAGGAATGCACGATGAGGGGCTGGGCTGGAGATAGCTCAGCTACTGGGTAATCACAGTCTGAAACCAGTCACACAGCTGGTGGCAGTTGTATTTGAGGACGTCTCACCCCTGCTTATCCACTTCTCTATAAAATCTTTTTTCCCTTTTTTTTTTTTTTTGGAAAGGAATTTTTTATATGGCTGGATGGAGAAGCGAATCAAAGAACATATATGATGGAAAAATAACCTCACCCCAAAACTGCTAATGTTCCATCTCCCCGAGTAAAAGCAATCAAAAAACCCCATCTGTACCAGCACAGAAGAGGCAAATGATGGGCCTGGCCTTGGTAATTTAAGCTAATCCTGCCATCCAAGAAAAAGTCTATTTAGCTATGCCTTTAAAAGGAGCAAAGAAGTCCAAATGAGCCCTGGCAATGTGAGAGGAGACAAGTTTAAAGAAAACACTCTTGAACAAAGTGCTGGTGGAAAAATATTTGCAATTCTGAGCACAAGCTTTTTCACATTTCTAAAAGCTGTATAAGAGCTGTTTCCCTGTATACAACAAACAGTACTTGATCCCAGAAACACTAAGCTTTTCCATCAACTTTTTCTCTTAAGCAACATAACCATCGCTACTCCCCAAATTGACCTCCTGCTCAGATCAAAAGGGTATTATTAAAAAGATCCAATTTCCAAAGAGAAATGGTGAGCTCGTATTTTTGTTGAACTAAGAAGCTGGACTGAAATCCAACACTTCTCATTGAAAAAAAATGGCCAATGCAACTAAATAAAATATCAAACAAGAGTTAGTTCAGAAAAGGAAAAAAATGTAACATGGAGGGGTGGGATGATTTGTAAACGGTCTCTTTGGATCAGCAGACGTGCAGTGTCCCAGCTGCGGCAAAAGCAGGCATATATGTCAAAAAAGAATAATGAGGAGACCAGCAACTTTAATGACAAAAACTGGATGTTTTGGCAAAAGAAAAAAAAAAAAGGGCAGACCAAGAAAGCTCTTGCCAAGCCAGACTTTGCAAACAGAGATTATCAGTAGCACGGAGTTAAGAAGCTTAGAAATTGCTTAGAGAAATCAGAGGGTCATAGACCATGGTGGAAGCCAGACATCTGAAGGGAACGGGGCTAAGGGGATGTCTGTGAGACAGGGCAGTCTCATAATGGTTTTCTATGTTGTTTATGATCTCCAGAAATCCGAAGAAGAAAAATCAGATAGTCTTAGACAAACAATGCAAATGTCCAGTACCTTTTTAGAGTGAAACATTTTTGAGGAGTTTATTCCTGCACCACAGCCCTAATGAGTAGCTCCGAACAACAAGAGAGAGTTTTTCTAGCAGCCAGCCTGCATGACACAGCTTCTGCAGCACTTTAGATCCTCCCCCCAGAAAAGACACTGAATAATCCAGAGGCAGTATCCAAGTCCTTGAAATCCACTTGCAGCCAGGCACCGACGTGAGCTGGCCAGAATGGTTAGAAGCTAGGAGGAGAGGGACGGGAGCAATTCACTCTGAACTGGCAGAAGATCCACACAATTCATGACCCCAGGAAATCCATGTATCAGCAAAAACTCAGATAATTTGTCTATTGAATAACACAGAAGTTCAGCAAAATCTGGGTTAGGGGAGCAACAAAAGGAGGCAAAACATCTCCCAAAGCCTTTGAAATTTGCCACAGCCCTTTCTCTTTCATTGAAGCAGTGTACCAGCAGAGTAAGGAGCTTCTAAAGAGGGAAACTGTTCACCATAAATCCATCCAGTCATATAGCTCTGAATAAAATGTTTCACTGAAGGTGACCACAATTTTGTTCCTCTAAGCATAAAAGCTTAAAAAGGGATTGTTTTTAAGAGGGGCAATAGACAATAAAAATTAAATTCTGATACTTAGGAGAAAATACTCCTTTGGTCAAGTAAAGACCAGCAGAGAATGTACATTTCTTAAAATCTGAAGGGATCCATGTATTATTAGAAGGTTCAAATTATTTTTAAGTGAATCTTGTGTGAAAGCCAATGCTATCAGAATCCAATTGAGCTTCTAACGAAAGCTTCTTTTGGCCTGTTGCTGCAGGATTTCTCACAGGCACATTCGGAGGAGAACAGAATGCTGCACTGAATGTAAGACAAGGAGGGAGACCGAAAGGGAGGGAATGTAACAGGACAACACAAAACCCAGGAAGGTCCCTCAGTCCAAAACAGTTTTGACCAGAAAAGGGGAGAACCTCCAACGCACCTGAAGTCTTAAGTCAACTTTAGATTATAAATAAGGTCCACTTCTATTCCTAGCTCAGCTCATTCCTCAGCACTAATCTTAGCACATGAAAAGAGCGAGAGAAGTCGGATAAAAGCTTTCCAAAATGGGAAACAAAAGGGCCTTTGGAAATGCCTGGCATTTAGACAGTCAAATGTCTGAGCCAAAACTGTTAGTTATTCAAAAACAAAATGTTTGCATTTTCCTCAGAACAGACATATAATAGGGAGAATTACTTTGCTCCTAATGTGTAGGCATATTTAGCAGAAACAAAACAAGCCCAGCTATATCTGTACTAAACACCACACTACTCTAAGTGTTAGCCAAGGTAATGCAGCCTTTTACCCTACTTCTCCACCTCGGTTAACATATACCCTGCTTTTGAGCATTTTGCATTGCATTGTGTAGTATAGCTACTTCTCCATTTAAGATAACAGGAGAATCATACGAACAAATCTAATTCTACTTCTAGAGCACAGTATCCTTATTAAACTGACATACAATTTAGAACGATTACAAACTCATCTTTGCAGTTGTGGGAGACAACCAGCCATTCTGTAAAAAGTTTTGACACATGCTCATCATAAAAACACACTTACTGGTATTACTACAAGCTCTTGGTCCAAGCTAAGCAATGCTACAGTTATGTTTTTCTGGATATTGCTTCATGCTCTACTCTTTTTTCTGTTTTCCTTTGGGTTATGCAGAGGAGAAAACCGGTATAAAGGCAGTGAGTATTTTTAGGGAGAGACCTATACTTCAGGTTTAATTTCTTTTTAAAATATTCTTTAAATATCTGTTTATATTTACCACTTGAAAAATAAAACTAAGATGACCTCATTTTAACTGTGGCAAAATAAGATAAACTGGACTCACAGTCCTAATTTGTATCACCTTTTCCAAGCTGCACAGTTCACTGAAAATATTGGCATGTAGCATCTCTAGTTACTGCTACCAGGTTTTGAAGTAATCAGTTCTCTGCTTCTGTGTACAGACATATACCTCTCCTCCTATGGTGAGCAGTCCAGGCGAATCAAGCTTCCGTTTCTTCCGGGGACCGATAGCTGCCAGCGCAGTTAGATTGGCATCCCTCTGCCGCATTTGTGCAAGTTCTTGTTGCTGCATCTATTAGAGAGAGGAAAAAACCAACCCTCTGTTTAGTTTTCATTCTGTCGTCATTTCAAAAAGTTATTCTCAGGCTTGTGAGCATTAGGTAAAAGTCACACCACTTCAGCAGCTCGAGCATGAAGCCTTGCAGTAGAGTAATAAAGAAGGTACAGAAGTTCTCTTGACTTTCCATAGGATTTCTGCTTCCAAAGTCAATTGTTTTGGAAAACTCCATCCTTATCCTTGAAAACTGCCTTAGCCAGTAAATACTATATACTAACTACACGTCTCCAGTTTAAGACTGATATTAGGAGTGTAAATACCAATTCAAATCCTCGAAAAACATCTCAACCATTTTCTTTCATCTTAGTTTTACTTTGAATATTTCAAATATACTTGATATTTGCTTCTGAAACAATTCCGACCTAAATGAATAAAACACCTCTACCCAAACGTTAGCAGAAGGTAATGCTGACACAAAACCCCTACAATCTCAAATTCCAACTGCTTTCTGGGATTAGGATTTAGGTAACAACACATTTAACTAGTCTGAGGCTAAGCAAACCACCTGCCAGCTGCATTATCTAGCACTGCAGCATGCTACAGAAAAGAAGAGAAACTACTCCGGCCAGCACACGCTGAAAAGGTAAGAGAGCATGTTCATTTTTGCCCTGTATAGTCCTTTTAGAGAGTTAATGGTAAGAGACATATTCCCATGTACAATATTACCTTAATAAATATTCTGATCATCATTATTACACAAGAATAATTGATTAGGTAACGCAGCATATGATTTTAATTAGATAAAAGCGTTCGTAGCTCTTAGTAATAATTCTTACTAATTTCAAAACTTTGGGTTTGCAAAATCCTTCAATAAATCCAGAGGAGGTGGTGTTTTCTAATCCCATTGATGTCAGACTTGTTCCCACTTCAACAGAAATGCACGGAACGCTACCTCAAGAAATTCAGTAGTGGTAATAAAAACATTGTATGGTACAGGCACGATTCTTCATTAAAATAAAACTGACCTGACAAGTGTAGATAGAAGTGTCTCAGCCATTACTTATGTGGGAGCTGCATATACAAGCGGGGCTGAACTAGCTTGGTCAATGTTAAAAGGTTTAAACAAAAAAGTACTGATGTATAGTATCTTTTCCCCATTCACTTCTGCCTAGAAAAAGCAGGTCCGCTTCATGCATCCTATTCAGTGCATTTTAGCAATGCAACATATTTTCACGTTCTTCAGAAAATCTAGAGTTTGAAAACTCGTTTTTGCACATTTTTATGCTATATATTTTGCAACCTCCATTATTATCATAACCTCCATATAAAATCATCTACAAATACACATCCCATTTATCTACAGAATAAAAGAACTTCCTAAATGCAAAAAAGAAATGTGGAAAAATATCTAAATAATAGTGCAAAGGTCTACACATACTTCTCTTTGCCAACTCATATTAGGTTTTTAGCTCAAATATCTTTGGCTCTCTTCCAGATTAAATGCCAGTTAGACAGACCTGCCCGCTTACCCTTTCAAGGTAGATAGCAACAGTGGTGAGCTCTAATCATTTACAAAGGTCATGATCGGAAGCTAGCCCGTAAGCAGTCATTTAAAATTCGATTGATCCCTATTTGTAGTCAGGGAAAGAAAATGGACATTTCAGCTGTATTGTAATTATGAGGCTTCAAGGCAACTGTAAATAGATGTGCAAATCCAGATACTGGCAAATACCTTAGAGAAGAAATTATTACTATAGTATAACATATATCCAGGAAAGGTTGAAGATAAAACTGCATATAAAAAAAGATCAATCATCTTTTTGCTAATTTGCCATGCTTGCCAGCCTATAAGGGTTATCACAATTATCAGAAGTCTGATGAATATTTAAGTGAGGGCCAACTGGCTTAGAGTGATCTCAGACGGAGTTGTAAAGTGGATGGCTTCACAGAATAAGAAATTTTGCACTGGAGAAAGCGTTCGTTTCCTGGGAGGTCAGAAAAAAACCCAATACGGTTCCTGACACTGGTTTTACAGTACACACCTTGGTATACTACAGCAAAAAAGAAAACCTTCTTATGTAAACCTTAATGAATGTTGGTCAAAACCTACCAAACACATCAAACACACATACATCACCAGTAAGATCCCAGTATCCTGATGTTTTACAAAATAAGGGCTAAAGTACTGAAATACTTGATTAGTACTGTATTACACAAATTCTCGTCAGTCTCTTAAAAATTAGGTATCACTGACGATTTTTTATTTTTTAAATGCCCATCTGAAGGCAGAGGATCACAAAATTACATTTAAAAATAATCGAAAGAATTACGACCCTGATAGTGATTACCAACAAAGACATTCACCTTGCTGTGGTTAGTCTACTCCAGCTGGCTTAAGGGACTGTCTTTGCACACTCACTATTAACTATCTATTTGCTTACAATAAAACATCTTTACAGTTTATGGATACTTAAAAGGAAGACATCTGACAAGATTCCTGGACGTTATTTAACATCCCAGAGCAGAGTAACCACCATTGTTGGCTTATTCATACCCCCATTCCAGCTTTCTCTTCTTTCCATCTCCAAGTCACAGACTTCTCTTTTCTCATACCCTACATCACATTATCTGTACCAAATTTTTTTCCTACTTATCATCTGACTCATCAAAAATGTTATCCCCAATCATAGTGGGTTGTTTTTTTTTTTAAAGCAGTATCTAAGCTTTGGTTCAAAAGAAGGGGACACCATACCTTCCACAAAGACATTTACACGTGCAACGTGGCTGCCAACGTCTGATTCAACAGGAGCTTCTCAAAATGAAGGCCATGGAGATATCAACTACTCTCAATAGCCATAAAACCTGATATAGTTATTGCAGGTATCTTGTAAGAAGTTTAGGAATAGCCAAACAGTTTTGTGGGAGTTGTGTAATTAACATAGATCTAATGACTCTGCTTTGGTGTCAACAGAGATTATTTTCAAGACATACGTGTGTGACTCTGACCAGTGGAGGCATTTTTCCCCAGTATACTCTGGAACTGTATTCTCTACATCAAGTGGAAATGACTTTGCAACCAGTTTTGCATACATACTTCCAAAGTCATCACCCTCTGAATTCTCAGTGCTAAAAATAACATCAATTAAATGTAGCCAGTTTCAGAGTTCTGAAATGACTCTTAAAATACCTGTGGAACTAAAGCTACTTAAGCTTCTTAGTTTACACGAGCAATTACATTTTAAAGTAAGAAAATGGCCTGTTATTACAATGTAGTTTATATTCTAAGCCAGTTAATAATTTCTGGATATTTAAACAAATGAACACCTGTTAATATCTATACATACTGATAAAATAAATAAATTTCCTGTTAACGAACATGATTTAGCAGCAATGAATCTAACTCCTACATCAACCAATAAGATGCAACTGTTTGATAGCTGCATTCATTCACACTCTCATTTTCATATTGGACTGCTGATGCACTATAATTCTTTAACTTGCCTTCATCACAATTAATATGGATATATTTATCAATAGCATATTAAAATTTCTGCCCTCTGGGAAGGAAGCAATGCTTCATTCAGAACCACACTAATCAACAATTAACTTTTTTGAAAGTCAAAATATTTATCTAAAATACAGACAAATATTCCAATACATTATACAAGAAAAATGCTTACAAATGAGATGCTGTTCCTTGCTCCTTATCTGATCCCAATTTATTTTTAGCATGCCATTTACTTACTGAGAGGTATTTCATTACTTAATGACAACTTTAACTTAAAGAGATCCCTTTGATGAGAAGTACAGTATAAGAATTAAGCACCAATATTATTTCGCACAATGAAATTTTCTTCTTTGTGACAGCGGCATAACATTAAAACCGCACAAAGAACACTACTTCACTACTTTAATATAAAGCTAAGAACAGAGGTTCTAAAATTTTAGTTTGTTTTCCTTAGATCATTATTTGTTATGATATATTTAGGTATTTCAGAAAGAAGTGCCACAAGCCATGTGCCACAAGGAAGACAGCCATATGTCTATCTGAAATACCAACATTAGATCTTAAAACCTAAATTTAATAATTTCCAAAAACCAAGAATGCACTTATTCATGGTGTGCTTTGGAAATAATTTTGCAACAGAAACCGAGCATTGACTTTAAGCCTTTTTCACTTTAAGCCTTTTCTGCACTATAAGTCATTGTGAGAACAGTCACTGAGATATTAATATAATAGAATATATAAATGTTTGGTGTGAATATATACTCAGTGATTTTTTTTCTCTACTTGGATTTCTACTTCCACCGGCAGCTGTGGCAGTCCACACAACTGGAAGAAACCAACTGTTTCACAGACCAGTATGGATTCACTTTCAAGATTTTTTTTAAGACCTAAATCTCCCACTTTTCTACAAGATCAACTGACACGAGTAAATTCAAGGAAGTTATGGCTAGAGGAACAAATTCTATGGGTTTGTTCAAGGTATGAATTTGGTTTGGAAAGACAGCTGTAAAACAAACGCAGGATACATGGTATGAACACCCACAGATTTCAAGTGAAACACTTTCTCCAGTCCAGAACCTTAAACGGCCTAGCCATGGCTGTAATCTGTACCGTCAACAGAGAATTCTTCCTCTTCAGTAAGCACAAAAAGGAATCTCCCACGAGAAATACATCTGTTACCATCAGCTATGTAATCATAGAATCATAGGTTGGAAGGGCGTTTTCAGATCATTGAGTCCAACCATCAACCTCACACTGACAAAACCCACCACTATCCCATGTCCCTCAGCACCACGTCTACCCATCTTTTAAATACTTCCAGGGACGGTGACTCCACCACTTCCCTGGGCAGTTTGTTCCAATGCTTGATAACCCTTTCGGTGAAGAAATTTTTCCTAATATCCATCCTAAACCTCCCCTGGCACAACTTGAGGCCATTTCCTCTTGTCCCATCACCTGTTCCTTGGGAGAAGAGATCGACCCCCCCTGGCTAACCCCTCCTTTCAAGGCAGTTGTGGAGAGCGAGAAGGTCTCCCCTCAGCCTCCGCTTCTCCAGGCTGAACACCCCCAGCTCCCTCAGCCGCCCCTCACCAGACTTGTGCTCCAGAGCCCTCACCAGCTCCGTTGCCCTTCTCTGGACTCGCTCCAGCCCCTCAAGGTCTTTCTTGTCGTGAGGGGCCCAAAACCGGACACCGCCCTCGAGGTGGGGCCTCACCAGTGCCCAGTACAGGGGGACCATCACTGCCCCGGTCCTGCTGGCCACGCTATTCCTGATACAACCCAGGCTGCTGTTGGCCGCCTTGGCCACCTGGGCACACTGCTGGCTCACATTCAGCCGCTGTCGACCAACACCCCCAGGTCCTTTTCCCCCGGGCAGCTCTCCAGCCGCTCTGCCCCAGGCCTGTAGCGCCCATGGGGCTGGTGTGACCCAAGGGCAGGACCCGGCACTTGGCCTTGTTGAACCTCACACCATTGGCCTGGGTCCATCCATCCAGCCTGTCCAGATCCCTCTGCAGAGCCTTCCTGCCCTCCAGCAGATCGACACTCCCACCTATCATCCCAGTGAGTCTCACTGCCTCACCTGAATCCATAGGAAAAGGGAATGCCAAACACCGAATGAGGCACAGCACTACTCCTCAGAAAGACAGGAGTTGTTTGAAACCATGAGCAAAACGCATCTTGGAAGGCGGGCGAATTTCTCCTTCCACATGGAGGGAAAACCTACACAAACTGAAATTAGCTTTGTTTAAAGCAGAGATGTAGATGGAAAAAGGGCCTGAGCTGTAGCTGCTAAGGACTACACTAAGAGAAATTTCCTTCAACATGATCAGAAAGTAAGAGGACGACTGGAACTCTAAGAATTCAAGTCTACACAAAAATACCTTCAAAAATAAAAGGAAGAATAGGGACATCACATGAGAGAGAGAAAGGTCAAGGAGGTGTTTCTCTACCTACAGGCAGAAATCAGGGATGGTTTTTGGCCTGGAAGGAAAATAACCTGGTGACAGAGAGACAAAGATGATTGTAAAGATAAAGAAGGAACAACTTGAGGAAGTAATAAGTATGTTTAAATACTGTCAATATAGGATTTGATAAGGGAATAGAAGCTGAGTTGTAAAAGTTAAGTTTCTGTAGTCACAGAGCCAACTCAGCCCACAAAGAACTAGACTTTGGCAACTTACAATTCCCACCATAGTTCAGAAACAACGCCTAAGAAGAAGAGAGGACACAGAAGATGCTAACAGCACAACAGAAGCTATAAATATTGACAGACTGTAAACCGCAATCAAGAACGAAGACAGCCAGGAACGACACCAAACAGCAAATTGGCAACAGAGCGAGCTAAATGGCAGAAATGTTTGATGAAAGCAAGATCATATAAACAATGACTTAAGCATTGATTTCCAGCCAATAGGCATCAATGGAGACCCCTCCTAATTCTGTTTGCGATGGATGGTTTAATTACTGATAACGGGGTCATATGCTGGGAAAAGCTTGTCTTAATTGATGGTTCTGCAACATATATCTATCAGTCTCAGACAGTGATTACAGCCCCTGGAAAAACATCTTTTTTTGCCGAGGAGAGACTGAAATGTGGAACCATTACACATGTCCTAAGATGTCCACAACAGAAGGTGCAATTAAGAAATGAAACTCATTAAAAATGCTGGCAGTAACCTCAACAAGTCCAGAACAATGATAAAAAAGGATCAGTGAACTTCAGAGAGAGAGTCTTGAGAAGCAGACAATGTCTGCAGAATGCCCATGGTATGCTCCCGAAGGGTTACCAAAGTCTCTAAAGGTCAGCAGAACTTCTACAGCAATAGCACGCTGACTGGTAAGAAACTGGTCCAAAGTAGCTAAAGTTTAGAAGTGGTGCTGCAATAATGCAATACCAGAGAAGTGTTACATGCATAACAGCAAATCATACACCGAACACATTCTGTGAGACTTTTAAACATTCACAGCTCTGCCAAATTTTATCTAATTTTCTTCAATACAAAGCTGGATGCTAATTCTTCACAAGCATTCTGCCCCAACTCAGTAAAAGCTCCAATCATCACTTCCAATGGCCGTACGCCTATTTGAAGTAGATCAAGCTTTTATTTTACTGAAAAAGGTGTGTGTATGTGTGTTAATTCTTTTATTTTTCTTCTTCTTCTTTTTTTCTTTCCCACACACTTTTAACAACAGTTGAAAATTGTCGCATAGTGTTTGAAAAAATCACCCTGGGCAAAAACTAAGCTGGGAACATTTCAGCCCCCGAGATGAATGTTTCTCAAAATAACGAGCATCTGAATACAGTTCTAGAAACTTAACTGGGGTACTTTTGACCAAGTGGCTTTCTTACAATAGGCATTTACGTTTATTACATCTAATTTCATTATGTTTTAGAAGTTTACTCAAATTTTCCATTAGCATTTACCCTATTGCTTTCAACACAATATATGTGGAACTTCTGATACAGAAAATGTCAGGTGCATCCTGCCTTTCATTTTTATTTTTCCCTGAAGAAAAGCCTTAATTGCAATTTTCTCAAGTCATGTACATTACCTAGTTAAATCCAATTTTATAAAAAATTATCAGTAAAACTACAATTTTACCTCCTTACTACTCAAGACCACATACTGTCTGAACTGATTCATAGTCATAGCTTCAATTTTCTTGGAAGTCTCCTTAAGAGATTACTCATAGCTCACAAAAAATTAAAAGCATGAAGAATTTTGAGAGTGATTTTAAAGTCCTGTAATTTTTTAACATACTTTTTGTCTCTAGTACTATTGTATTCCCCAAACAGTTTAAAGTTCTCCTTATCCCATTAGTCCCTTTAATTAACTAATGCTCTTTATGGCTATCTATGAACTTTTTTGTTAATTTGTTATATTCTTGGTTGGTTGCCTTTTTGATTTCCCAAGTACAGTGCACTATTTTAGTTTAACTTAAACCCATTTATTTCTGCAACTCTCCAGCCATCTCTTAAGCTACATATTCCTATCTATAATATACAATGTATAATAATTACTTTTTTTCAGAAAGACATCCCTCAAATTCCTCTGGAAGACTTCTACAACAATGTTTTTTGTCCTTCCAGTAACCTTAATCATTACATTTCTTCATCCCTCAAAAAAACTGCTGTTGGAGCCCCAGCACATTTTGTCTGCTTTTGGTTATACTGTTCTCACGCAACTTCTCTCCAGTCGCACCAGTTCCAGCTCTTCTATACTAAGCTGGAGACACCCCTGTCTTAAGCCCTGATATTTGTTAGGTCCCATAATGGCGCTTGGTAGATTTGCTGAGCCAAAACCAGATGATTTGAGCACAGAGCTTCTGAGGCACAGATAACTGGCAGGATCACCATTACTAGAGCTGGCAACTTAATTGTAGTAAGATCAGAAAAAGCTCTGAAGGAATTTCCCCAAGATCTGTTATTTTATTTTTTTATTATCAGTCTTAATTTTATTTTGGAGCAATCCAACAACGGACAGTTACAAATCTTCTCAAACTCTTCTTCAAAGGAAACGAGACATGCTCATACAGTATAAAGATGACTGATAAGAATACCAGCCAAAAGCCTGATGGCTTACTCACAGGCTCCTGAATCCAGGCGTAACAGAAGAACGTCCTCGCTCTTGGGGCACTGTCAAGAACAACTGGTTAAGATCTTTTCCCAGGCCCTGTGTTAATCTAAGTGGGAGTTTACTATCCTCCCAAGATTTCCAGGATGCTCTCCTTTTCCCCTGAAGCGAGGCACTATGTGAGGGCTCCGAAACAGATGCTTTAGTGAAGATGAGGGAATAGAAAATAGAGCAAAAACCTGTACAAAAAACAGTTGTGTCCAGAGTTCCAGACAAGAGTTACGAAGAGCAGCAAACTTGTTGAGCTTGTGGCTTTAGTTAGGGAGGTCTGCCAAAAACACAGGGATAACAGGAGCTAACTCAACAAAGAGAAGTGAGGCAATATGCTTTTGTGAAATCACGTGCTGGAAAATATGAGGGCCAGATGAGCCTCGCAACCAAGCTTTCCATCAGCTCCCCGTGCTTGTCGCTGGAGGGCAGGCCGCAACTCCCAGAGGCCGTGCTGGCCTCCTAACACAGGGGCAAAGGCTGGACTAGAACATGAAGGAAGGACATCGACCTGTCGGAGCGGGTCCAGACGAGGCCATGAAGATGCTCAGAGGGCTGGAGCACCTCTCCTATGAAGAAAGGCTGAGAGAGTTGGGGGGGGTTCAGCCTGGAGAAGAGAAGGCTCCGGGGAGACCTTATAGCCCCTGCCAGTCCCTCAAGGGGGCCTATAGGAGAGATGGGGAAGGACTCTTCATGAAGGAGTGGCGCGACAGGACAAGGGGTAACGCTTTTAAACTGAAAGAGGGGAGATTTAGATGAGATATTAGGAGGAAATTCTTGGCTGTGGGGGCGGTGAGCCCCTGGCCCAGGTTGCCCAGAGCAGCTGTGGCTGCCCCATCCCTGGAGGGGTTCAAGGCCAGGTCGGACGGGGCTTGGAGCAACCTGGGCTGGTGGGAGGTGTCCCTGCCCAGGGCAGGGGAGGGCACTGGGTGGGCTTTAAGGTCCCTTCCAACCCAATCCGTTCTGTGATTCTATGAATCAACTGCTCTGATTTTCAGATGGTGAAGTGTCCCTGAAATAAACATTTTTGAAAATACCCTTTAAAGAATCTTTCATTGTATCCGAGTAATACAACAGCTACTTGGATAGTGAAAACTCGCTGTGGCCGCTACAACTTTGTGTTAGTGCTGTAAGACTCTGATCAAGAATTTAATCTTCTCCGTGTATCACGAGTTTCGATAGCAGAGCACAAGCTTTTGGTACTTTTATCTCTATTCCATCTCGGGCAGACTTGAAATCTGAAATAATTAAGAACCAGTACACCAGACCTGTACCCAAACCATGGGGAAGTACGTTCTTGGTTAGTATATCAAGGGAATCAACTGAAGACTGAGGTACGTAGAAATATCTCAGCTTTGTGGAAGCGGAGAGCGACAGTATGTCACATACCATAAAATCTCAAGTCAGCCTGAAGCATCCTCCCTATTTTTTCAAAATAAATATTTCTATTTTTTGGTAAAATTTTTCCACCCATATGCCATTAACACAAAACTTCAAAAGAGCAGAAATTTTAAGTGCGTTTAAAATACTAGTTAATGAGATATTCTGGTAAGAGTCTTTATTAACTAGACTATTCCAAAAGAAAATGCCCAGATTTTGATACCAGTCCTCTACCATCCTTATGGGAAATCTGCATCTCGAAACTGCCGGCCTCATTTGAGGAAATGAGGCAAATGTAGCAATCTACTAAAAATCATCTGGCTGTAATAAGTAATTTTAATCAAATAGTTAGAGAGAATGGCATTGAAGTTAATTTCTGAAGTGCCATAAACAGATGGGAAATGTGCAGGGTAGAGACTGGTTGTGCACTTTTAACGCAACATCCCTTTTTTTGCAGTCTGGATTGTGGTTTGATCAAGTCTAAGTGACACGACAAAAACAATTTTAATTTATTCTGAAACTATATTCAACTAAAGAATACACAATATAGCGAGTATGCTACTCTTTTCAAAAAGCGAGATTTGAGGCAGAGCAGTATCAGGAACAAAAATAGCCAGACGCCCACCACCTTCTCCCCCTGAAAGTTGTGGGGGTAGTACTGGGGGTTCACTTGCAAAATGGAAGTTCCACTGGGGATGCAAAACAAGCTCAAAATTTAAATAATCTACATTTTTTCTGTTTTAGATTTAACTATAGGAAAACCGCTACTGCTCGTTTCTCCTGCAGATCAAGGGAACAACATACCACAGTGTGGGGACAAAATATTTCAAGCAATTTTTCATACACTGACAAGTAGTAAATTAGGGAATCTTGTAAGTACAATACAGTAGTCATCCCCTTCTATTGATCACATATAATTTACATCTTACAAAGACGTGAATTCTTGCATTCTCACTCCACAAGGAAAATCTCAATGATTTATTCATTTCAAATAAAAAATAGAAGGTAGATGAGAAGAATTACTTCACAGGCTGTAGCTTTCTCAGGGCACTAGTGCTAGGCTCTTCTTTCGCACTGCCCGAAGGGCCTTTGTGTGCAAGTCCCTCTAATTAACAAGGTGAATCATGCAGCAGTTCCCTAATTAGTGAACATGACAAGCCAATGGAAACAAGCAGACAGACCTGGCGCACAGATATGGTCAACAAAAGGCACAGCAACACACCATTAAAAAATATGTATATTTCATGTAAATAAAACACAAAAAGTAAGAGAACTAGCACAATACCTAATTTCCCTTTTCAGGTTTTATGCTTATTCCTCATTTATTGCAGATATAAATAACGACACAATAAATCAAGGTTTCCAACTGCAAGGCACACCACCTCTCCAAAATCAAAGAGTAGCTCTCCTACATGAATGAGCATCTGCTTAAGGGCCGTTATTTGTTTTCTCTCTTGTTTTTCTGCTTTAAAGAACTGCAGTTACATTAAGCTTAGCCCTTCAAGAATCCCTTAATTAATTCTATTCAAAATTATTTTTTCTTGAAATCCTTTTTCACCAACAAATGAAGTGAGTGCAATAGTTGCACTATTATTATTGCACTACAAAACTACCTACATTCCCAGTATGTAATAATTTCTAACTCTGCTGTAAGGATAAATAAATAAATAATAAAAGCGAATAATCAAAGAATCAGATTTGCATTAAAAAGGAAATGAGATAATCTAAAAAAGTACCTCCTTTACCTTCATCTTTTCAAGTAAAGTATTTTTAATCTTTCACTCTTCCTTCTGCTTTTCCCAAAAATACTCTCCCCATCATCTCCAAAACAACACATGGGGGTTTAATTCATTTTCAATTTATTGCAAATTGAACCTTTGATTTAGATCTTAATGATCCTTCAACATATTAGAAGTCTAAAATGTGTGTCACCAACAGCAGAATCTAATTCTTCACAGGAAAAATCCAGTATATTCTTTGCTCTCTATTCCTTGGCACATTATAATAAGCGAGGAAAGCTACACATTATCCCCTCATTACAGGTTCCTCTTCCTCACAATCTTGAGAACAAGTATTTCTGACTTTCCTCTTCTAATTGGCTAACATTTCCTTATGTTCTAAAGTTGATGTTGAAAATACTGATGTCTTAAAAAAAAAAAAGCTCACTTTTCTGACCAGTCCAGTTAAAAAAATACGGGATTAAAATACTGGCCCCTAAGTAATAATGGTTCTACACGCCTTTAAAGGTTCTTTTTTGGCTATAAATTTGAAGAATATTTAATGATGTTCTATTACAGAACTGATTAACTGTTTCAAAGCAGTTTTAAGTTCGGTAGAAAAATTCATAATAAATACCATGAGAGATGACGAGCAGCAAGCTAAAATCACCACAAGCTGTTTGCCGTCTTCATTTTTTCCCTTCTTAGTAACACGTGAACTCCCCCTAATTCCTCCTAGATCCCACCCAGCAGAACCGTTGCTAGGACAGTGCAGGACAGCTTTAAACACGGGCGCAAAGTATCCTCTTTTAACATCAAGGCACAACGGGTAATCCGCTAACAACTGAACTATGATCTGCCATATGCACAGAGGAAGGATTCAGCAAACAACCTGTCACAAACGCTTATTGTTTCAGCAACCAGCTCACCAAAGGACTTCGCTTTATAAAATATATCACGAACTCTGGCACACAATTTATTATCAAAGACAGCCGTAATTATATGTGAAACTGCTGCAAAAAGAAAACAGATTCGGTGCATTAAAAAGCTTTACATTCTTCTTTGCACCTTAAATAACAAAAATCAAAGTGAGGCGATTGGAAATACACGCTAAATATCCAGAACCAGAAATTAAAATCACGAAATTTTTAGTTGACTTTCAAATAAATAGTATACGTAAACATAGATTATTTTATACATAAAATTACAAAAATATTTTGCATTTAAGTAAAAATGTTAAATGTAGCTGATAACAATAAATTATAATTGTCTCCAGGAGATGTTTTGATATGAGATCGTATCTAATACCAGAGGGACAAATTCTGTTTGGTTTGAATCCTGCTACTGACGCCGGTGGAGTTACTCCAGAGTTACAACGGGTGACAGAGAATTCAATTCCCAATACTTTAAATATGAGGAATCCCCATTTACAAAGTGACAGGAACAAAAATGCACTAAGAGGCAAACAGGGCAAAAATGAAAATCCCCGAGACAAACCAGTCAGATGATTCTCATGTTTGCCACACCGTCCGCCACGTTCTCAGCACTCCCGAATGCTGGCATGCTGCTAAGGCAGACATTTCCTTCTCCAGCACATTTAGGGTTGGTTTTCGGTTTTTTTTCAAATTTCAGTACTAACCCAAAACAATCTCTCCACACAGATAGATGGAAAGCTGAGCATTTCTTACTCAGGAATTATTTTTAATGCCTCAGTTAAAATTACCTGAGGATATTTATGAAATGTACATTTATGATTTTTTTTTCCTTTCATACAGCTGAGCAGATCACAGGAATCATCATATATTGTAGTGTTCATGGGATCACAAATCACCAAATTTAAGAAACATATGCATTTTAGATAACATAACGTACAAGATATTTAAATATGCATTATAAATGCTCTATATCCAAACCATCAAAAAACACAGAGCAGAACGCTATCACACATTACTGAAACCCCAGCACCGTGACTGCACGCAACACACACAGAAGCTGCGCTCAATAGTGAAGTGTATTTTATTTCTCTGTAAATTACTGAGATTAAACCTCCACAACACTGGGATTAACAACTGGCCTCAGAAAATTGGGCCAGAGCCTCTCATGACCTGAAGTTACCATTCTCCTCGGAGAAGCGGCATCTCTAGTGTAACTCAGGCCATTGCTCAACTTCTGCAGCCTAAAATAAGGTACACGTTTTCAGCTTGAGACTAAATTAGAGAAGTTTACAGGGCCAACTGGTGCAGCTGCACCTTCTTTAGATGTTTTCCATGCAAGCTGGAGGTCTCTATCACTCTATATTGCGGTCACTGAGCTCATTAAAAAGGTAAAATAGCTAAAAGATGCAAACAATTTATATTCTTCGAGGGGAAAAAAAATCATCCCATATTTGTATTTTCTGACACACCCGAGTAAACGATGGATTCTCTCAACATATTGCTTAAGAAGGAAAAATGGCAACTGCTATGACGGACCATTATTAAAATAGAGACAATTTGGTTGAATACCGAATTTACTCTTCCTCAAAATAGGAAGCTGAAAGTGTTTTACTTAAGTAGACAGCAGCATAGACGGTGAAGCAGTAATGTATATATTCGATACCCTTCTTAATTGTTGCCTGTCGTAGTGTGACACAGCAGCTGCCCTCTATGTTCTACCGGTACCCTGTCCTGGGCAGCCTCTCGCGCTTCTCCGGAGCTGGCAGATGTCCTTGGAGCCACAAAGCGCTGGGCTGCCTTAAGACTAAGGGCTCCTCATGAAAACATATATCAAGCTTTTCCAGAATTCAAACATCGATTTTGAAAATAAATTGACAAAATTATCCTAATTTCTCATAAAAATGTGCTCTGTTCTCACCAATCTCACTTCTGTTGTTTCCTATGAAGTGAACGTTCTCCCTCCCTCCCGTCTTCCTCTACACAATTAACACCCGAGTTCAGCTTTTACGTTCAGTGTAATTTCCCATTTTGTATACTCCACACCTTCCTAAAGATCACTTGACTTGTCGGACATGTTTGCCAGATATCAGCACTTCTTCCAGTATAGATTTATTATTTTTTTAATTTATTCTTACTTTTTGGGAAATGAATAGATTTTCATGCACATTGGCACGTGACTGACTTTTGGGCATATAGGGTGAAAATGCCTTTAAAAACCTGATAGTAGAGCAACAAAGAAGGTTAAGAGAGACCTTCAGAAATCTACCCGGTGTTATTTCTGTTCCAAGAATATAAATGTCTCTTCTGAATGTAAGCAGACTGAGCAGTTGGGAAGGGGAAGGACACGGACATGGAGAGGAAGCCTAGTCAGTACTTGGGCTCGCCTAGTTCGATTCCCGCATGGCTGTGCAGAGCCCATACACCTATGGGCTGCAATCGGGTCATACTGGTTTTCGCTTCGCCTCAGTCCCACAGACAGCGAGACAGCAGTCTTACGGGAGCGGGAACACCTCAGCACAAATGTACAACATACTTCCCCATTCCAGAAAATCCCATTCCTGTCTCTCTGACCATTTCCATGGAAAACTAGACATTAACCACCAATTCAGCAACAATTTTCAACACTAAATGAAAACAAAAGTCATTACTCAACTGGCTGATAACGTTAAAAATACAGTAATACCTTTCAAGCGTTTACACTTTAGAGATAATCATATCGATCTTTAGGAAACACATACTTGAGGGAAAAACAACCATCCTGTTTACACTGTGAATGGCAATAACACATTTTATTTATTTTAAAAATTACTATTACTAAAGGGGAACTACTTTTTGGGGGTATGTTGAGCATTATTCAACTCAGATGATGTAAGTATTGGGAGACTCTTTCACAGGCTGACACAAAAGTATTTTTAATGACGAGACTAAACTAAAAATAGGAAATAGATGGTGCCGCACCTTTCATGACCTCTACACCTGGCTTGTAGTTTAGGAGAGGAGTATGCATATAACCTAGCTCCAGACAGACATGGTTAGTGTTTACTATGTCAAAACTGACACTTTTTACCCTACTGCTAACTGTATTAAATATGCCTTAAAAGTCTACCACAGTAAACTACCTGAAAATGACAACAAAGCCAATGTGCGCATTGCTGCACAATAAATACACGCACAGGTAAGTAAATAAACTGAAACTGTCACATCCCAGCACAGACAGACAGAGGATGCTGACAAACCTAGCAGGAAAATTACAGCACATCTTTACAAAGCAGATTTGCAGAATCAGGTTATTTCTTTGTACCCGACTTTACAATCTGCTAAATAACTTATTCTTCAAGAGAGCTGTGAAAATTAATGTCGTGTGTATCTTATAAATTACTTGGAGATACACAAAAATATTGCAAGCGGATATATCAACTCTCTCAAAAATGTGCTGGCAAGGAAGTTTTAAATGACTCTTTTTAAAATGTTACTACTGTGGTTCCAAGTTTAGCTTTAACTCTGCTCCCATGAACTCTTTCATCTCCCACTCCCGGGCTAGAAAGAGATCAGAGATTTCAGGGAATGTCGTATGAAATGTATGCCTTTCACGGGAGGACAGGAGATGCTAACCCCCCTGGACGGCGGGCAGAGCTGTGTGTGCGGGTCTGTCGGCGGATGGCTGCCGGGCAGCTGCCTGCCGCGACGTGCAGCGCCCAGACGGAGCGGGCAGAGGAGCAGGAGATGGAGTAGGTGCCTCTCAGCCCCCTGAGGATCCGTCATGTGAGGCAGAGCGCCCGGAGGAGCTGGGGGCAGATGAAAGCTGGCAGCTGCGTGCCGCCCCGGGCACTGCCAGGCTGCCAAGCAGGGCTTACGAACACGCTCACTCGGCGGCAGCGCCGCGGCCCTCGCTCGGCTTTATTCCGGAGTAAGGAACCGATGTGCATCCAGAGCATGGGGGAAAACTCGCCCCGCGGGCTGCAGCCTAAGTACACCTTGACCTCTCCTTGCAAGCGTCTAGATTGTAGGGCAGGCTTGACTGAGGGATCAAAACATCTAAATAATAATTTAGATTGTTGTCCACGCAACCTCCTCAGTTTCTGACAAGCAGACGCTGCTGACATTTGCTGCCCTCTGCTTATTAAATAGGTGATCATATTCTAAAGTCTAAAGCGCTATTATTTGGAAGTAAATCTGTTGCAGTGTTCAGATAAAGCAGTTATGTGATTCTTCCACATTCACGGCCTGCTACAAATTAAAGTATCTCTCTGCCCTCCCCCCCACCCCTTCCTGCTTCCCCCCTCCTTTTTTTGGCTGTGCCACAGCAACAAAGGAGAACTGGAAGTTCGGTCTTGACATCTTCCTTGCAGAAATTGAGCTGATATATATATCTATACATGTATATATTTAGATATACACAAAGAATTTTAAAAAAAAACCCTTCTGGAGAAGGAAGTACCCCTGTATGCATTCCTCACTGCCTCTCGCAGAGCCGTTGGATGCAGTTGTCAATACTCAGGAGAGGCAAAGCCGAACCATCCTCATCACAAATCTCACACCCCAGAGGGGGAAGAAAAGTTCCCTCATCTCTTCACCAAGCGCTGGTGTCTGGACACCCAAAAGTGACTAGAAAAAGGGGCTGCCACCCTCCAGCTGTTTAGCACTGCCTTGAGATCCAAAAGCAGGAGCACTGGTTACTTCTACAGACATGGAAGGAAAACTGCAGGGGATCTAAAGGGCGGAAAATTCTGCTGTTACACCCCTGCAGTGGAAGAGTCAGACACCACCTTCAGAGAATTCATTTTACAAGAGAAAGTTCCTGCTGGAGTATTTTGGTGAGACTCAGAAAAGCAGCCTCATTCATCTGTGCCTGTGAACACCCCACATGCAAAGTCTCACGACTCCGACACGGGTCTTTGTGAGGTGACACAACACGTCAATATGACACTAATGATCCTTCCCACACAACATGTTCAATTGGCATGTCACTTCAGTGGGACTAAATGAAGTTCTAAGAATTTGTTTTTTAGATAGCAAGTATAAACAAACATAAAAGAGTGTTCTTACTTTCTATTATAAAGATCTATCAAGTATAAAAATAGTTTGCTACTTAAGAAAGGCCATGTATTTAGCTCACGTATCAGCAAAACAGCATTTGCTTTTAGAATGCTAAATACAACAGTTATAATCTGTCATAAAAGATAAGCACTCATGTAACTAAACAAGAGCTCAGCAGTGTATGTACACTAAAATCATGCATCACTATGGAATTCCACCAGCAGGATTTTGTAGGAGGAAATTATTATATTGGACAGGATTGGATTTAACTTAGATTTCTGCTAGACTAATGAGGTAATCTTGGGTCAAGCTTGGGTTAGAGAAAAGACCAAAAAAATCTAGCCCTTGACTCAACTCTAATTAATATACATTTTACCTAAGCAGGAATAAAACAATTTGACTCAGTTGGAAAATATTATGGCCATTCCTTTGATCCCCTGCACTTCCCTGTCAATTATCCGGTTTTCTGCCTGTCCGGCAGGGTAACACCACACTTCAGCCAAGCAACTGCCGTCCCTTCTTCTCTACGCGTAGGAACCTGGTGGGAAGTGTCGTGGTCTTCCATTTTACACAGAGATAGGCAAAAAGTTCTGCTGAACAGTAAAGACTACTTTTGCCTGAAGTTCTCCAGGACTTGGAGAATTCATGGCAGGGTAATACCTCACCCTTGGAAACACAGGAAATTTTTTAGCAAAACCTACTGTCTTTAAGCTAATATGAAGTTTTGAAGCAAGATTCATATGCAATTAATGTATTACTGGTTATAGATCATCTTGTTTCTTCAGCAGCAGTATATGCATACGCAAATACAATACCATCCCTCTCCTGTCCTCCCCAGGAGTTCATAATCGGCTCCAGTTATCAGAATTTGTGACTGTTATCATAATACATCTGTACATCTAAAGTAATATCGACTAAAAAAGGAAAAAAAAAAAAAGACAGTTAACATAAAAGCAGTAAGCTTGATCATGCCGCAGGATTTTCATGAAAGTATTTTGACTGATAACAGCCAGGACCACTTCTCTCTGGACGCAACTTTAATAGTAACATTTGAAGTCACTGCAACAACTTTATAAATTCAGGAAAATCTTGTACTCTAAAGCCAAATCCATGGCAGTGTTGCATGTGCTTAGACAGCACCCGAGCAGTCGAAGCATTTCGCTGAAGCCTTTTGCTGGGTACAAACAATAGAGCTGTGGTAAAGTGAGAGCATAAACAAAGTGACTCTGCTATCTAACCTCCTACACGTACTGACAAAAATGCTTGCACTCCTCCTGCATCACAGCGATAGCGTTGGTAACCTGATGCGGAAAACTATTTATGAAAAAACTCAGTTCTGAGGAATCACTATTGCCTAAATGTTACACTACCATTACGTCGGGTATCGTATTCCCAGCCTTGCGCTCCTTCCACCGCCTGACCCTCAGACGGGTTACAGAGCTAAGTGGAAATTTAATTTAAACTTATTTCTGTTCAAGTGCTCTATTTCTCAGTGGAATGTTTTAGAAACCTTTTTAAGAGAAGATTGTTGCTTTTGAATCAGTATTTTTATGTCAGCATGATAAAATAGAAAGCTTTTTTAGATTTCTCATCACAAGAGATACTGCATTACTAGTACAATCTTTAAGGACTTTGGTTTTGCTAAAAAGGTGAATAAATGAACTTACCAAACAAACAAAAATCCTTTTCATTTACTTTTCATTTTCAGTAACGCCTAATGAAAACAAGGATAACTGCAGTAAACTATTATTTAAATATTTTAAAAGAAACTACTCCTACTGAGTTGCTAAATAAATAGTAATGTGGTGACAAGAAATTATTTAGAGTCCGAACAGCCACGACAGCTGTAAATACAGACCCCGTAAATACAGACCACTGCGAAAGGACTGGAGCACACCCTAGAAAGATGGATAAAGGACTTTATCCCACCAAAGTACATAAAGGGCTGTTTCCTGTCTTCCCTTGAAACAGGTAAGGCTTCTCTTACGAACATCAACAGGTCTGAGGCTTCCCTTGTGTGGTTGGCGAGCACACCTGAGAGCAGATTCAATTGAGTGTTATCTAAATGCATCTGGGTCCTGGATACCTGCCCAGACATTTATGGTGTCTGGTTTAAGGTTTTATTATTATGCAATATTCTCGGTTGGTGATGACACAGAGATTTTAACCAAGTTAATCTTTCAGGATCAAACTCAGCATCTTGACTTTTAAATTAAAAGATTTTTAGCCAACAGACACTGAATATGTAGAAAAATACTGTGACAGAAAGGACATTTAGGAGCTTACCTTCCCTGCCTTTCTTTTAAATCATTTCTATTATTAATTACCGAGTGTTGATTCAATTATTCCTAATCTTGATCTATTCCTGCCATCAGTTATATGGCCTGTTTTATGTCCTATTTAATGAACCCTTTTAATGGAAATTAGAGAACTCATAATTTCTTTAACTTATATTTGTGACTTTCCATGCTTCCAACGGACTACATAAATCAGTCCTAAAACTTGATTTTAAAAGCTTTAAGCACGCAACATGAAGCAGACACTGCTCATAAATGATGCTATTTCTTACATTAAGTTGTACTGAGAGTCAAACATTTTGGAATTTATGTTACAGACCAACGTAACAAGTAACCACTGAAGAGCAGCATTTTTCCCTGATATAGTCGCAATGGAAAATATTTTTCACTAGTTTATTAAACAGGTTTACTATTAAAACAATCATATAATGTCCCCTGACAAAAAGCTGCACCAATTTCAACGTGTGAAAGTAAACAGAGTTTTAAGCAATAACCCCCCTCCCAGGCACACTCTCCCACTGCTTTCACTCAAGTCCATTTGAAACAGGCTAATGCTAAAGCAAAATAAGTCAATCAAAGTGAACGCAGAGTGGGTTTGTGCCGACTTCACTAAAACAGCGCGAGCCTGGGTGAGAATGAAACCTGCCCGTTAGGTCCAGTCTCGCCAGTAAGACCACACCTAGATGGACCTTCTGTTTGTTTTGGTAAGTATTTAAACGCAATTTAAACTTGATTTATGCCAGTTTGGTTTCAACAATATGCAGAGTGGCTTGAAGACTGGCTAATAAATGAAGAAAGGTGGAGTTACAGAACAAAATACAAAATAATCTTCACCTTACCAGACTCATTGGTTTAAACACATTTTTAAATGTGTTCAAAGGACATAGTGATCTCTCTGTACATTTTCTTCATGACACCAATAAGCAAGAAGGGGACTTCTTAATGCTAGAAGTTCTGTGAAAGAAATTAAACTATTTTTTATTTATTTTTAAATTAGGAAGAAAACCAGAATGTTACGGAATGAAAGACTCCAAAATATCCATAAAGGAGAATGTTTTGGAACAAATACCCTTTGCTAGTCTTCTTTCTTCCCTCTTCATCTCATTATCCTTCTGTTGGTACCTTTATTTTGCATTCCAAGACAACGCTTTCTAGAGTTCTTTCAATGTTTTGAAAAGTTTTTTTCTTAAATATTTAAAAGACTTCCTTAAAGACTTTACCTCTTTTGGTATTTCAGTTTCTCCCACTGACTTTTGTCTTCATAAAGTATCTCGGGCTACACTCTCTTTAGCAGAGTTCATAGACTGGTTACATTTGTTTAGAGAGCCACCCATTTCCGTCTGGCAGGAAACCAGGGTCCGGTATCGACCACCCTCCGTTTTGAAGAGGACAGTTCTGGGCTGAAACATTGTCCGTATCCAGAACATAATAGTAAAATTATCAGTAGCTTCGCTGATATGAAAGAACAAACTATCTGACAATCATATCATTAAACAAGAAACACAAGCTAAAAATGCCGCAGCTTTCTTGGATGCCCTCTATGCTTTTTAAATCACTACCTACTAGCCACTTCACTACTGGCCAGAGGAACATCTGAGCAACAAAGGTCTTCAGGCAATACTCAAGACATGGAAATCAGGGAAACACAGCTTCAAATCCAGCTTATTATCAAATCTGACAGTATTATATCCATCAGCTTATACAAAACCTGGAAGAAATCCAATTTCTCTCCGTTATGGGTCATAGGCACATTTGAGAGTAGCCCAGTTGGCAGTGAAGTTTTGAAATTTTTACATTTTTGTATGAGTTGATTCAAAACTTTTAATTTCAAATAACAAAGCCATGCCAAAGACACTCTATCTAATTGACGTTTTATACTACAAAATTGGTTATTTTTTATTTTGGCAGTGCCAATACAATTTTAGACATCAGCATATATTCAGTATCCAATACAGAAAAAAAACCAATCTTAAACCAAAATGTTGCCGTCCCACTTCCCTGCTCCCCTTTGCAAAAGTTGATGTAAAAAGAGTATGTTTTTATTAAATATATTTGAATATTTTAGGTGGAAGTCTCTAAACTGTTGAAGAAAGAGCTTTAGAAGCCTAATTACTAAAAACAGAGACAAGCTTGTATTCCTTACAGTTTCAAATATGTCGAATGAAATTCAACTTCAGAGAGAGGCATGGTGCCAGCAAATTATCCACCTTCATTAGAAGGGTGGGAAAAAGGCAGGGCTAACGTACAAAAGAATAGGGCGCAGCACTCAAACAGAAACCCCAGTATTCATTCTGCATTTACTCAAAGGTGTTATCGTATCCAGGAACACCACTGCTTTAAAATCACATACCAGTTTGATCTAAGCATTTCTAATAAGGTTACCACCAAAATATTTGCTCCCCCTTTACTAATACCACTATCACCATTACTCGGAATACATTTCATACACTTTTTTTTATTCCCACGTCAGCACAGCGTCACTCCCTCTAGTGGATAAGAAACACAGCTTCTAGGAGAACCCGAATCCTCAGCCAAGGCAGAAGTACTCCTGCAGCTACACCAAACCCAGCACTGGCGAGTGCGAGCCCTCTATTGCACCAATGACGAGAACCACTATTTCACTCTGACTACTAGAAAATGTCTTTTCACTAGCCCCGTTGTTTACTTTTTGCTTCCTCAAGTTTCCAATGACCAAAAAAGAATGTCAAAGAATGCAAATACTGAGGCAGGAAGAGACGCATTTACTTCTAGCTTGCGTTCACTTCCAGCAGCAGCATGGTGGTTTTAGTTCTCAGCTCAACAGCAAGTTTTGCCTACCATTAATTATTTTCACAAATCTGATTCTTCCTTTGCATACGCTGGCTACATCCTAAACTCAAGCAGTATTAATATTCTGGCTCTTCTCCTGCCAAATTAACTTGATTATTCTATTCCATTTGAATACTTGCTTGACAAACCCAACTCTGGAAACACCAAAGCATGGTCTAATGTTTACAAGAACTCATTTCAGCAAATCTTACTACATAATCACATAATGAAAAAAGAAGACAAATAAAACAACCATATACTTGGACTTTTTTTGACTGTTATATATATAAAATCTGTATAGCTAACGGAATTATAGAATACTGCCAACAGGGAAACAAAACAGGAAGAACAGGTCAATACAAAAGAACTTGTTATATGCATTTTTCTGTATATATTACCTTCTAATATATAATTATTACCTTCTACTACATATATCCAAAGAAGCTGGCTAAAAAAACCAGCATCAGTTTGCTGCAAGTTATGTTGCTCATTTTTTTAAAAATAGGAATGACTTTCAACTGATAGATATTTTAGCCTTTCTAGTTGATTTAAGTTGCAGCCCCATCCTAAGTCATGAGATGCCTTAAGCGAAAGACAGCCGCTCTCATTTACAGCAAATTAAGGTACTCAGTAGTTCACAGATTGTTACTCTTAGAATAACATATCAAAACTTCATCTGAAATGATTTGATAATTTTTAGATTATCATAATTTAGACTGATGAGTAAATAGTCCACTGAACCCCACCGTAGAGAAAATGACTGGCAATTACATTACTTGAAAGACTGTTACCAGAACAAAATTGTTAAGTAGCGCATTTCTAAGAAACTGACATTTTACAAAAAGACAAAGGCATATATTTTCCACCAAAATCTAGTGCCGCTGTCATCAACAACCCAACAAAAGCTACAGCTACCTAAAATGGAAATGAAAATGTAATGTATGGAAATATTCTCTTATAAAATCTCCTTAGGCTTCACATGTATTAATGTATTAGTTTGCAAACATTAAGATCAAAGGCAAAGCAACAAATACATCCTAAAAAGTTTTTAGTCAGATTTTTATTAACGATATACAAGTAGCAAGGCATAAAAAATTAATATGTTCAAGCCTTGAAATGTCAAGTGTAATGATCTCTAGCTCTGCTTACCTCCTTTGCTTTTTGTTTCAGTCTAGCTTGCTCTGGGTCTTCTTGCCTTGAGCGACTCTACATGTTTAAAAAAAATGGGGAAAAAAGGTTAACAGATGGTTTAAGAACCCCTCATCTGTTGCAGTAAGTTAAAAAATAGCAAAGAAAGGGGAACAGGATACAAGGTGTCAAGATGGGATGCTTAAATTCATAGAAGTGCAATTTCAAACCCGTAGGCCTCACCCAAAAGACTGTTAAATATTCAGTTGTAAATAAGATCTACCCTAGATTTAAATTAAAAAAAAAAATACCATGTTTTTGTCAATGCTAAAGTTTCCATGCAGGTTTAGATTTCAATTATTTAATACAAATGAATTCAAGCGTCCGAGAGCGGAAGTGACACCCTTTCCATTTTCTGAACTTTTTAATTTGAATTCCTTATCGTCACTTATTTCAAAATAATTTACTGTTTGCAATTAAGCTTTTATTCAGCTGTTGGTAGAGAATGTGCAGAAAACAGTTGTAAAGTCACCCTCCCGAACAGTAGAGCTCCAGAATAAAGATGTTACTATCCATATGAGCTTACTTTGAGTACAGCACAGAAATACACATAACAAACTCATTCAAGCACTACTAATAATATTAATGTTGCAATTTATAAAACTGGAGAAATACTGCCAAATGGCAACTTTCATATTTTCCTTCAAAACCAAGAACAATAGCTCTAAAAACCCACTAAGAATCACTGTTTAATTGCAATAACAACCCGTAACAGTACATTTCTTCAGATACAGACTGGTTTACAACCACATGCTAAAATTATTAAATTCTTATTTATGCTCGTAACCATACTCAAATTGATGGAATTCAAAACTCAAGAGGTTGATAATATATGCATTATACATTTTAATTGCATGATTGGTCAGTGTGCAGAAAAGGTTGCATTAAAAGTTTTAAGAAGCTGCAATAAAACTTGCGACATCCATGGAAAACTGTTGTTTCCAATACCCTAGAGATGTAATTGTTCTATTTCAGTATTTCTCTGAGATTTGAAGTGATATCATTTACACAACTCCTAAAGGAATAAGGATATCTATGCCCTCTCCTATTGATCTTTCTCTGCCTCTTTCTATGCTGAAGACAGACCTGAAACTTGAAAGAATATGAGCTTACAAACTTACATATGCTCAGATTTTTTCCCTTTGTTTGAATTTTTCATAACATACTCTGCTCAGAAGTTCAAAATCCATGAAGAAAACCAAAAGGAGATAGGTTTTAAGGGCAAGGGGACACGTAATATTTTTGATATTCCTAGAGAGCGCCTTGTCTATGATTCGGCAGATGGGGCACCAATGACACTGAATTCTCCAGCCTTTCCCCTCCTTGGGTTTTTGCGTTTTGGTTTGGGGTTTTTTTGGGGTTTTTTTGGTTTTTTTTTTTTTTTTGGTTTGGTTTGTTTTTTTAAACTGGAATTATTTTTTTTTCAGCTAATAACATTTCTCCCAAACACAAGCTACTTTTATTAGACCAGACAGCCTGATGTTTTAATTGTTAAGAATGAAAGTGCTTTGTGTTAGAGGACTTGCTATCTTATTTATCTGAAAACTGCATACATCACACATATAAACACAGTGATGACAAAGAATGGCCAAATTAAACAACAATCAGATTTTTAGAAGACGTGCTTGACTCTTCCACTGTGCACACTGGCTTCATCTGCCAACCCCACCTACCAGCCATGCTGTGCCTGTAGCACAAAAGGCAGTTTGACAGGACAGAGTCCGGGGTGAAGTAACGAGTCATTAACATCTGTAGATAGCTAATGACCAAATTAAGACTCTCATGTTGTAGTTGTGCCAACCAAGACACTCCAACTTAACCTGGACTGAGAGGGGTTTTTTTGGGGTTTTTTTGGTTTTTTTTTTTTTTTAGATAATCTGATCTAGTTAACGTTTAAAGAACAAAAAGGTATTTCATGAAATACATGGGTCTGCCAGAGAGCTGGGACTCTAGTCAGTACAGCAATTAACCAAGAATTTGATTAGATTTATACCTATTAGGTTAAAAAACAAACAAACCACACTCCCCAGTCAATGAGTTGCTTCTCCAGATGGACTCGGGTAAGTATTTATGAGCTGAGCTGAATGAAGTCCTCGCTCTGTCATTTTGGGACAAAAGTTCAATCATTGTGTGCCTCAGTTTCTCCAGTAAGATGTATGGAAAATCCTATTTAGCCCTTTCATGGGTTTTGATGATAAATTTATAAATGTACAATGAACTTCTATTGCCTTCTGAGTCTGGCAGTGAAAGCCATACAGAAATACAAAGTGTTGTTCTACTACTGTATGAAGAGGAATCGTTTGCCAAATGCAAAGCAGAAGTTAAAAGCACTTCAGCCCAAGGAGAACACAGGGTGTCCCGGGAGAGTCACGCTGAGACTTCGACTATTCTTACCAAGGTTCTACAAGAAAGTGACAGAATCCTGGAAAACATACCAGATCTACATTGTGTTTGGGGATATTGTTAAGAAAAATTAAAGCACTAGATGGAAAGTAACATTGCAATTTCCTGGACTCCATAAGTGAAGGAAAAACTCCGAAAGTGCTACAGATTACAAAAATAACATGTTCAAAAATTGGGGCTTTTTTTTTTCCCCAGAAACTGACCAAGTAAAAGTCAACCCAGACTTCACGATAATCTGAAAAAGCAGACCCCAAAAGCAGGCAAAAAAGCAGATGATCTGCCCCGAGTAAACCTCCAGCTCATTCACAATAAATAAATAATAAAAATTATCGCAGAGGTGAAAACAGCAACTCAGCTCCTGACTGGTATTAAATACAGCAATTTTTTCGTAATGAAGATGTAAAATACCAGGTGATGCTAAAGATACAAACCCAGACTGAAGGTGAAGGTAAAGCTACTTTTACATTTAGAATAATACAGAGTTTCTGGTTATTCCTCAAAGACCCCCCAAATGGCCTTTCCAAAGAGCTCAGGTTAGCTCTTGTTTCAAACAAGTAGAGTTCCAATTTCATATTGGATGTGTCATTACTGGTATAAGCAACACCAAAAGAATTAAGGAATTTAACTGTCATTTTCTGTTTCTTTTTGTGTTCAGACAAATTTTAATAGATTTAATTTAAACAGATTGTTAAGACTAAAATACATTCCTGCTGACTACCACGTCAGGCTGCACGTCAGTGAGCTTCAGAAGTAAAATCATCAGCATATAGAGGTCAAAATGCGTTAAAGGAAAAGTATAAACATTGACTATTTTATTAATTCTTCACTTTATGATTTAATTTAAATCATAAAAGGCTTCTTCAATGCCAATGCAACACAGATCAAAGCAAATATAAGCAAACGAAAATGTCAAGCTTAACAGAGGTGGCTAGCTAAGCTTTAAAAATGTCACTGGCTTCTCTTTCCACTCCATTCCACACATGAACATCTCGCCCTTCCTCTGAAGAGCTTGAACAATTTCACTGCTGCTCAGGTCTTGTAGCACTTGTCTGTATGTCACCAGTTTTACTCACCAATCATTTCAATATTTTACACTGAGGTTCGTCAAGGTATGACTAAGCATTTAGAGGGTTTTTTTTAATTCCGGTTTAAATTTTTTCTTCAAAGTCATCTCCTATTTTTGGTTTTGTCTTCCTCTCTCCCTTCCCTCTAACATCCAGATCTTAATATGCTGCATCCCACCTGTTGGGTGAAACATGTTTTTCCAAAACCTTATAATTCACCAATGCCTCCTTCCTCTAAAGCTTCGGAAACACCCACCTGACACAGAACCCCCAACTCAAATCCTTTCCCGGCGTTTATCACATCTCCTTTCCCTTCCCCTCTCAATTCTTCATGTCTAGATCTGTAAATAAGGCGAGCTGGGTTTACGTAATATATTTTCATGTTGATGAATAAACACCTTCAGAAGCAAGCTAGCTTCCCACAGTAATTTAGAGAAACCTAGGACTGATCCTAACCAGATAACATACTTTTAAATACATTAAATGCTGTCTCCTACTGAGAAGGTATTTACCAAACCAGGTTTGCTAACATTTCCCCCAAACACAAGCGACTTTTATTAGACCAGACAGCCCGATATTTTAATTGTTAAGAATGGAAGTGCTTTATGTTAGGAGACCTGCTATCTTATTTATCTGAAAACTGCATAGATCACATTAGGTCTATGGAAATATTAGACTTTCAAAGTATGAAAAGCAGCATATGTTAAATGTGTGTATTCAAAACACATTAGAAATATGGGGTTTCATTTACATGTTACCAAACTCCCTAACGTTCCAAACCTCAGCTTTTCCCCTTGCTTGCGTTACGGAATAATGCCACAAAAACAGACATCTCATTACATCGCACTTTTCAGAAGGGGATTTTGTTTTTCATAGAATTAGAATGCAACAGTCTTTTTAAAATTATACAGTTATCTATAGCTCATGTAATACTTAAATATGTGCAACAATTATTTTTAAAATTGGGGGATACTCTGTGCGTCTATGCAGATGAGCAGACTAACAGTCCCTCTGACATATTTCATTATCATCATTATTCAGTATTTTGTCATAATTTATAATGTCAAAGCTGCGCCATTGTTACATTTTGTCCCGCTAACAAAAAAAGTTTTCTATTAGATCTATAATAATGTGGAAGTCTGAGCTTGTTAAACCGGTGTTAGAAAATGTCTCACAGGGTCTCTCCTCCTAAACATGTCTCCTGCGTTTAGCAACATCTAAGCCCAGTTAAGGCCCTTACAGCTCTACTCCCCCTTCCCAATACATATACTGGGAGTCTTTAATGCTTCAAATTCACCTTTTTTCATTAAATAAAGTTGAGAGTCACAACTGCAGGTGCTGTACTATTGAGAGCCACTGCTGTGCCAACAGTTTCAATTTTAAACCTATTTTTCCCCATTGATGACATTAGAACTTCACCCACGGCTGTACCAGCTTATAACTTTCACTTTTAATTAAAGAAATTAAATTGGCAACATGAAACACTTTGCTTTCACATTAGCTTTGTTAATAAAAAGTGAAAGTTAAAAGCAGCATAGCTGAGGGTAAAACCCTATTCAGAGCTACAACCACAGTGAGGTGGAATGCAAGAGTACAGGTCTAAAAAAAGATTTATTTTAAAATCATTAAAATTGAAATAACAGATTTCTAAAAATTCAGAAAATTATCTCAACACAGTAATTCCCTCTTTGCTCTCCTCTCATCAGAAGTGAGTTATAACTTTCCACTCAGAGAGTGCTTCATCTCCCGGAAAGCTGCGTTCCATCACCATAGCCTCAGCAGAGAGGAGAAGATTAAATTGGTGTGACGACGGGGCTCGGCGCTGGCGCAAGAGGCAGCGCCTTCCAGTCATCACAGGATGCCTGGGTAAGGAAATCTGCATCGCCAAACTCCACCAACCTCTCCCCAGTAAAAAAGCCCTTCAGCCTATAGCACTATAAAAGTCACTATCATCCATAAACACTAATTAACTTTGCAAACAACACTAAACATAATTTTCCGTTTACATACACAATTATTCTTTTTACAGAATAGATCTCACTCCTGTGATAGCTGTATTTAAGACCCCAAAACTTGACAGGCTTGTGCTACTAATACAGAACACTCAAAATAATAGGCTAATAGAATGTATATATTGGAAATTAATTTTCAAATTTAATTTGATAATAAACATGCATTTAGCCAGTTTGAGCAGATGAATTAATACAGTAATTTTAACATGATCCACTTTATTATAGATTACATCATAGAAGTATTATTCATTGATTTCTGAAAACAAGGATAACCCCAAGCTGTACCTGCAGAAAGCACAATTCAGAAATAAAACCAACCAAACAAAAAATCAGCTACAAACTCCTATTCCTTCTGCTGCCAGAAATATTTCTATTATCAGCCCAGAACCAGAACTTCATTCAATTTGACATACACAAACAGCATTTTCCAGGTATTGGAACTAGCTCTGAAAGCAGCAAGGAACACATCTTTTACTATAGAAAGACCTGCGCTTTGTTGGTTTGGTTTTTTTTAGAAGGTCCACACAACAGACACCATGTCAAAGGTAAAGGTAAATTCCTCAAGTGATTTTAATCTGGCTTTTGACCTTTCTGCAGTCTGAAGACCTTCCTTAGCTCTTCCTGCGCTTCCCCGTCCCCGTTGCCAGACCCAGGAGATCTCCGCTGCTGCCGGGGTGGAACAGCCAGCGGGGCCTTGCTGGGAAAGCAAACAGGGTGAGGAGTTGGTTCTCCCAAATATTTCCTTTAAAGAGACTGCACGTGTGTTTATATACAGGATGGCCCCTCCTTGTGCCACTATTAATTCATGTGTCAGGACGGCAGCCCCGAAGTAAGGGCACCCAAGGGAGCTGCAGCCTCTCCCTGCGCAGCTCCTGTACCTGACTCATCACAGCACCTGCTGTTTGAAACGGGAGCCGTTCCTGCAGCAGGCGGTGACTGGATCTCACAGTTTTGGGGACCAATATCTCTTTAAATACTTCTATTATAAAAAGAATTACTAGGAAGTAAATTAGAGAACTGCTTTGGGCCACACATCCCAGGCTGGGATGCATACATTGAGGAACATGATGCAGAGGACCCCGAGATACAAGAGATGGTGCTGGCTCCTGAAACAGTACAGCCTTGTTTTCAATTTTTGGGTTTTTAGTTAAAAAGAAATTGTATGTTGCATTGCCACTATAGCATACCTTATGATTTTTCCCTTCCTGTCAAGTTTGTCTTCCCCCAAAATATCTCACCGGACTGCAAACATCTGTCATTATTCTTCTAAGCCCGTGCTATGAAGTTTCTATTTCCCAATTATTTCCCAGGCATGGGATGTAAGATTTTGTAATATTCTCTCTTTTAACAAGCCAAATAATACTGCTGTTTTGCTTTAAAGATACTCTTGTAGCTCCATAATTATTTTTAATTTAGATAGCGACTTTCCTCAGAATGTCAGAAATTTAAAATATTTTTTGAAACCTAACTTTTTAAAATTCTATCTCCCCATCTGATTTTATCTCTCCTTCTCCCTAAAACATTTCCTGAAGCAAAACCAACCCCATCTGGGTGCTTACAAATTCTGCAATCATATCCTACTGTAGCAACTGCAATTATGGTTGCAGATCAATCAGAACACTAGTGTCAAGTATTTTCTTTTCTCTTCCTAAAGAAACCAACCCACTACCCAAAGCAAACATCTGCAAACCCCGCCTTTCCTTTGACCATCATTTACATATCTTTCTTATCCTTTACTGAATTCTAATGCAAAGGTACCAAATTGCTTTTGAGACTTCCCAAAGACTCATGCTCACTCGCCTTTCATTTCAATCCAATCTATTCTTCATTCTTCATCATCTTTTCAGTTGATTATTTAATACCATCCACTCCAATGCCCAAAACATTTCCTTTATTATCTTATTCTTTGTCAAAACCTGGACTTAGGATGTTAACAAGCCTCCAAAGTGTAAATAATTAAAACAGAATTGTCACTGTGCAAGATAAACCTGTTTACGCTCTTCCATACTAGACCACTAGCATGCAATTCTGAAACTTTTCCTAAAGTTATTCTGCTGAGTAACATTAAAAACATGTTGCAAACTAGCATGTCAAAACATGTACAAGATCAAAGATCACTCTGTTAATCTAAAACGTACATTAAGAATTCACAGTTACAAATAAAAGAATCTGATTTTTAGATTTAAGCATTTATAAGAAGAAAAGCAGAAACTGAAATTTTGCAGCCAAAAATATCAGTCAGCGGGCCACAGACAGACACGAAATGGTCACTGATCCTTAGCACTAGTTCTAAGGACAGCTGGGACAGATTTTAACTGCGTCCCTTTAATAACTGTGTCATGACAAGTACTGCATCCTTTCCACAAGGCTTAGATCTCCTTAGACAACTAGGCACATTCATAAAAAGACCAGAAAAAACTAAACCCTGGGTAAGGAATTAGTATGTAGGAATTCAGAACTGAGACCTCAACAGTTATTGCTGTGGTTTTGCATTTGAGCCGCAACCTAGATTCTAAGGAAACCATGAACAATCTATTACTTAGAATAAAAAGTTGTAATTTGACCATATTTTGCCAAACTCTGTCCTACGTAAGTCTTGCAATGGGTCATCGATCCATCGGAGCAGAACAGTTGAGAGCCACGAAGGACAAGGCTATCAATCCAAGTCCAGTTCCGAATCGGCATTTACACTGAAATCACAGCACTGCATAAGCACCTCCCAAAAGGTTGACAATATCTCCAACTTCGCTTTCTAAACATTAATACTGATAAACCAGCATTGCTCTTCCATGGCTGCTTTGTGGTTTGGTTTGGGTTTTTTTAATACCTTCATATAAGGTATTAAAACCATTAAAGAATGCATTTAAAACCAACAACATTAAGAATGAAAAATCTGTTTCCATCTAAACATTCAAAAAGTATATATGTTACATAGAAATTTGTGGAATATTTAACAATGTGAGCAATTATAAATTAAGAGTGAAGACAGATTAAAGTAGCCAAATTGAGAAAAAAATTTCTGAAGTGAGCAAAGGTAGGTTTTTTGAAAAATAAATGTGTCAATTTGTGAACCTTTATGGCACAAACCAGGAGGCTGCTACAATTGAGCATTGAGTTGTTCTGTATAGTATCTTCCGAATATAAAATAAATAATTCAATGAAAATGCAAATGTGATGAAAATTGAGATAACTATGGGATAAACTTATTTGCAGTTTGATATAATATATACAATTACATTTGCAGTTATAAACAGGAGATTAATCTGTACCTGTATGCTCTTCAAACAATACTGTCTAGTTTGTTCTATCGAACATATGAAAAGTCAGTCTTTGGAATTAAAGTTACAAAGGAACAAGTCCAGCAGAACTGATAGTTAACTGAAGCCAGGCATGAACCAATTAAATAATGCAGTTATACAGAGGTGACCAGAACACCAACTGGAACACATAGTATTTAAATTAAAATAAACAAATGAATAAAATTTTTCTTTTTAAAAAAAGTCTAGAAACTCAAGAAGTAAAAAGCCTCAAAAAACTCAAGTAGTAAAGTAAAAAACCTCAAATAAATCGGGAACAATTTACTGCATTGTGTTTAAATACCAGAAGCATAGGCTATGCCTTTCAAATGGCACAGAAACCCTGGCATCTATTAAATTTCAAAAGCAATTGTGAAAATTATTTCACCAAGTTATTTTGAAAATGTTAGCCATTGTCTCCTATATTGCCAAGAACTCATCGAATTCAGAGCTGTATCTTGAAAATGCCGGAGCAGTCAGTCAGGCAGGTCTGGAGTCATCATAGGTACGATACCATAACAGGACTTAATGAATTAAAGGTGTCGTGTCCCAACAACAGGTTCTTTTGTCACAAGAAACAAAAGGTATTTATGAAACAGATTTCAAGAAATTATTTGTTTGAAGACTATGAATTGTTAAGTACTTTTAAAAAAAAAAATAAAAATAGAGTAAAGCAGATACCTTGGCGGCCTTTAGCAAGATTTCCCTCTCTTGTTCATCTTTCCTTTGCTTTTCTAAACGCTCCAACTGCTCAAAAAACTTTAATTGTGATCGGACATCTGTAGCTTGTTCGTACCATTCATCATCCTGTAAAATAAGAACGTTTTATGGAAACATGCATTTCATCAAGATTATGCATTTAAAGAAGAGTATCGGTGTTATACATTAAAATCTTTTCACTGTACTTAAAATAAAAAAAAATTCTGTTTTTTTTTTTTCAAGTTCAGGGGAATGAAGCCAACTTATGTTTAATAATGTAACTGGAATCGGATTAATTAATATGTAAGCAAATTTTAAAGACACGGATTGATTTATCAGCACCAGAGATATCAAGGAGTTAAAGAAATAAAGCCAACAGATTTACCGATTAAATAAAAAGCCAAGATGCCTAATTTACTGAACAATCCTAGAGAGAGGATATAAGCCTGATTGTAAACTGCAGTTCCTGTGTTTGTACACAGCATTATAAGAACATTAAAGCTAAAAATTCAGTTGAAAATAAGCCTCAAATTACAATTTAAATAGAACTTTCTGACAACTAAGAGCATGCAAGCTTTCCTCGTACCCAGAAACAATAAGAATTTATGACACAAGCCACATGGGGAACACTCAGAACATCAGTCAGAAAAATCAATTATTTGTATTACTTCCATCTCATTTGTCTGTTTAATATTTTCCTTTTTGACTGCAATGCTATGAAATCAAAGAAAACTATTAACCAAGAAATATACAGAAGACTATGAAAACGCTACGGTTCAGTCAGAGATAACACTTTTTTTCCCCCTAAGAATCTGTGAAGATTTTAAATTTTTTAAAAATTTAAAGATTTTAAGCGTCTTTGGCTTAATATGGACTAAGCGAAGTGTTTTCTTCTCAGACACCATCCTAGGCAGAAGGAAGTTGGGATTTAACACTACTGAAGCAGATGAAGACTATTGGAAAGAAACAAGGAGATTTTCCTTTGAGTCTAATACAGTAGAATCTATCCATCAATTGCAAAGAAAGAGGTAAGCGTGGGTTATGCACAGGCGTAACGGGCGTTATTTTTTTTAATCCATTTTTCTATCAAAGTAATGTTGATTCTAGTCTCAGATCCGAAAGATATTTTTCTTGTAAATGCCACATATAATTAGTCCAACTGTGACTCAGGTTTGGGAAATAGGTGGGCAAAGATACAGTCCAAAGCTGTTTGACCGGGCTTTCACTCAAAGAAAACCAAAAACCAAACCAGAGCTACTCAGTGTAGGTATACACTAAAGAAATCTAAGGACAGCTTAGACACAACACACAACCATGGTTATTGCCATCTTGCTTTTGCATCAGTTTAACAACGCTCAGCACCTTTTATCAAAAAAGGTATTTCATATTTATCAATAAAGATGTTTGATCTATTTGAATTTCAAACTGGTTTGCAGATTCTTATTTAAATTCCCCCCCTGGTTTAAGATATCTAAATTGTTTCAATTTTCTGCAAGAATACAATCACTAACAATGGAACTGGAGTAGCATTTTATCTTGAAATAGTCCTTTTAAAAGAGAACTTCACTGTAATTAAACAATGATGAATTTACAGCTGAATTCTACAGTTGTTGGTTTAAGACCAATTGGTACCTTTTGTAAAATATTTGTATTTTTCACAGCCAAGGAGATGTTACTATAGTTAGTAACACATCCTGATCTATAGTTACTAGAAATTTCTATCTATTGAAGCAATTTTGATCCAATTGATGGTTACCTTGGTCAAAAAAGGAGACATCAGGAATCAACAGTCTTCGTCGCAATCCACAAGCAGAGGTAGCTTAACAGATGCCCCATGCTAGGCACTTTAGCACAGAAGGATGAAAAGATAATTCTCCACACAAGTTCTNGGGGGGGGAGACAAACCTGGGGCTGGGACACGCTTCGCACACAGAGTGAACGCAGCACACCTCCCAGGTGCTGAGAAGAACCAGCATCGGGCTGCATTGCCCTGTAACACACAACACCCTTCCCCGCACACTTACTTTGTACGATTCCATTCGGTGCTGCGTTATCACGGTCACTTTTTCTATCACCGTTCTTAATCTGCTTTGTGTTGCATGGGAAATAAAAGTAACCACCTCAGCTGGCACATCAGTAATTCCTAGTTTTTTAGCTAAAGCAAAAAACAAAACAAAACAGAATTAGTTTACCCCCCACAAAAAAAACCCAAACTTCTAAAGAACATAAAGTCATAACTCCATTCTTCTGAACAGAAAAACCCCTGATGGTGTATTTACGAAGCTTTGGTGATACGTTCATGACCCCTTGAACAGAGGCATGACTACACTTTGAAGTTTGAAAGAGAAATCAGAGCATTTTCTTTTAGTGCTTAGAATTTAAAAACTCTACTGAAGTTTATCCTAGTATATTGAAACAGAGCATGAGGTGATTTTGAGTTCTCAGTTATTTTACACAAGCAAAAGCAATTCCTTGATTTCCAGAAGCATTGGTGCAGGTTAACTCCAGTGGGGGTGAGGAGAGGCTGCAGCCAAAGCACGCTGTTGCACACTTTAGCCTACACTATTGGAATATTATGGATAATTAAAATTCCTTAGGGAAAAACCCACCCTATTAATTGAATATGAGGAAATAAAATCATATTAACAGCAGTTATTTAAAAATACCAGTTGTCCCCCAAACACTGCTAAAAGACATATTCTTAGTCATTTGGACATTTGATACATTATGCTGAGTTTATACAAAAAGCAAACACTCTGCGGTCTAATGTACTGATATATTAAAAAACCACTTAAGCTGCAGAAACAAGAATTAAGACACACTTAAGAATTCCTAAATTTATCTAAATAATTACAAAGTGTTGAATATAGATTTGTAGATGTACAAATATACATACTAATCTAAGCTATGGTCCTACAAAGACGTACGTATGAGTAGTCCCAGTTTGACAGTTTTCTGGATAGAAAACTGTGTGTGCACACACATATATATTTTTTATCTATATAAAAAAAATAAAAATCACTAGTTGTATGGATTATTGGATTTGCCCCACCATAGAAGAGTAAATACTCTGATTGCACCGAATCTGTTTTCCGCTGAATGAACCCAAGACTTTTAAATCGTTTAGAAAGGTTAACGGGTATGCCAAACACTACAGGAAATTCATTTGAGAGTATTTGGGAAAGCATTTCCTGAACGGCTACTTAGAAAAGCGATCTCCATTTGCGGGAGGGGTCCCCGAGCAAACGTGAAGCTGGGAGGCCTGAGGACGAGTATGTGTTGTGCGAGGCATCCCTGGCTCTTCCTGCCCAAACCCCAGAGCGAGAGCCCACCACAGGGCTGAGCGATGTCGGGGAGGCGGGGAGCAGGGCTCTCTCCGGGAAGTGTCGGTGGCTGGCGTGGGCTGTGACCTGAGCCGAGCTGGCAGCCACGGCAGCACCCTGGGCTCCTGCCAGGGCCACCCCGCAGGAAGGACCCGCAGCCCACAGCGACACCACCCTGAATCGTGTGTCCCGGCACGTGAAAGGGATGAGGTCTGGCTCCTACGGCCCCCCAGCTCTGCCTCTTTATTTTATTTTTGATCTGCAGCATCTATTTAAATGTATATTTTATTACATCACTACAGTACGTCGTTCACACATTTCCCAGAGCTGAATTCTCTGTCATATATTTCCAATATTAATTTTTTTAATGATTCTTTGAAGTTGTTATCTCATAAACTAACTTAAGCCATCACTGACTCCGTATTGTACACGCTACCTTAAGGACTTTAGCAATATGCATATATGCTTTTTAACTGATTTTTCCTTTATCGCTAAAAAAAAATTAAATATTTCTTGATGTCCTCTGTAATAGAGCAGGAACTCTGCCGAAGTCGCTGAAAGCTGAACGTATAATGGAAAGCAGACATAGGCATTAAGATCGCAATACTGCAACTGTTACTCATGCAAATTAAGTCCTTGAAGTCCGTGGGACTATTCATATTGGTAGGAGCTATTTCTGCAAGTCAGACCGGCAATATCAAGACCTATTTGAGCATGCACCATTTTATTATGCAAACATGTGTAAGCAAAGCTATCAACCAAAAAAACCCTAGTCTGAAAGATAAAATGCAAGTAAGAAGGGAAATTTAATTAACTAGTATCCAGAAGAGGTCTGAGATGGAAAATTCTGCCGAGTGCTCTAGGTAAGGGTAGGAACGAATAATTGTTAAAATAATCATCCATTGAGTTTCAGCAGTGTAACTAGAGCTACCCAATTTCCCTGAACACACACAATCCTTTCATAATAAAGAACTATCACCATCTTGGTTTTTTCACAATAAAGGTTTTCCTAATTTTTGAAAACTTTTGTTCTAAGTAAATTCAACCATTATATGCCTTGTTCTGCCTATTCAACTCCAGAAATTCATCCATAATCAAAGGACCATTCCCTGAGATGCCTGGTTCCTAAGGATTCTTGTCCTACATCCTCTTCATCAGCCTCTGCAATATCCCAGTAACTTTCTACTCTTGGAATCCCTCAACACAATATTCTCAAGTCCAGAAAACTATCCGGAGGCCAGTTACGAAGGGAGTCCCTCAGGAGTCTGTCCCGGGACTTACTCTGTTCAATGCCTTCTCGGTGACCGGGAGGGGGAGACACAAAGCACCCTCCTGACCACACTGAGTGGAGCAAAGGGAAGGGCTGCCAGCCAGGAGGACCTCACAAGCGGGACAGCAGGAACTTCATGAAATTCAAGAAGGACAAATGGAAAGTATTGCACCTGGGATGGATTAACTGTCTGCCATGACACAGGCTGGGGAGAGCCTACCAGGACAGCAGCGCTGATGGAAAGCTCACGAAGGTCTGGTGGGCAGCAGGCCAACCAGGATTCAGCACTGCGTCCTGGCAGCAACGAAGACTAAGGGCATAGTGGGTTGTATCAACAGCAAAATGGCAGATCAACAGGAACCAATGCATCAAGGGAAGCGATTACTCCTCTTCACTCAGCCCACATCTAGAATACTGTAGTCAGTTTTGGGCTGCCTGGTACAAGAAAGACTTGGAAAAACTTGAGTCCAGGGAAAAGTCACGAAGAGGGTTATGGGGTTGAAGCATATGACCTGTAAGAGGAGAACCTGAGGGTTCCTTATCCTGAAGGAGAGAAGGCTCAAGGGAGAGGTTATTGAGAAGATGGAGAGACACTCTTTACTGAGGATGCCTGGAAGAAGAATGAGAAATAAATTCATAAACTGAAACAGCAGCGGTTCTGACTGGATATAGGGAATAATTCTTCATTATGAAGATAATTAAGTACTGGAACACTTTGCACTCTCCCATCTTCCAGGTTTTTAAGACACAGCCAGACAACGCCCTGAGCAGCCACGTTTGAATTTAATGTTGACCCAGCTTTGAGCAAGAGGTTGGACTAGATGACCACTCCAGTTCTCTTCCAACCTATGATCCCTGTCCTCCTGCACAGCTCTAACTTCCTCCCCTATTTCTTATTATTGCACAATACCCTTCGTTCCCTCATCCACCGAGGATCACCCCCTGGCATGTCTCCCAGCGCGTATTTGTCCAGCTCACCAGCCGGGCACAGTCAGCTCACCCTGAGATAACCTGGCCCGTTTGTACCAGAGCGCTGACTGGCCACCAACCAGACAGAAGAAGGAAAGAAAAGGAAAAACCAGTTGATTTCCCCCTCAACTGGCACAGGCAGAGGGCTATCTAGCTGTTGATTTATCAATGGATTCAAAAGTTACCTGAAGGGAGAGAGAAGGCAGTCGAATAGACTGTTCAATCATTTAAGGCTAGCTTTCTTTGGAAAACAGGCTAAGAAAGACAGACTACAAAACAAATTTCCCCCAAAAAATGAGTTAGCATCAAGAAACCAGAGTACAAAAAGACAAAAAGATACATTTTTGAAAAGTCAACTTGTCATGCACGGCATTCATCATGTGTGGAAGCATCATCACGTATTCCCTGCTCCGAATTACATTAGTCCAAATCCTGTTAGCAGAGGATGTCAGGAGCAGGGCGCATTCCAAAGCTGTACGCTACATGAAGATTTGGCACATTGCTTAAATACCTGGATTGTACTTGGGGCAAGGATGGGAAAATTACCAGTGTGTTCCTGAAACAACAATCTCATCCACACTTGGAAAAGTTGGCCTCATTATAGGTTCATAAACAGTCACGCACACCACGTTATTGATCCGCTGGCCTAAGAGAAGTTCTGATATCACTGGTTAGAGATCGTATCTTTTTGCTTTCTGCTACTCAGAGAAAATGCCAAGTAGAAACTGAATCTATGCAAAGGGCTGGAAACTGTTAATTTTCATGTTTCTATATTGAAGCCTTAGTATTTTTTTCTTCACTGCTACATCGCCTCTTGAGTTTGATCCACTCTCATTTATAAAAAGCATACTGAAATTCTATCTGCCAAAGGAAAATATTGCTGATCTCTAAATAGGAAATTCCTGAGATATTCTTCTAGTCTGCATAATTACTTTTCTCAGTTTTAATACAGAAAGGCTTCTCTTCCCTTTGCAAGATTCCCTAGAACGATGATGACGTAGGAAAAGAAATATAATTTATAGTTTTAAGAAATGTGTGTGTGTATATATATATATTACTATACATACTGAATTGTATCACAAAACACAGGTATCCTCAATATATTATTCATCTTTCTAACCAAGTCACTGGACAGTGGCTTCATCTACAGGTGTTTTCATTTAGGTCCTAGCATTCTAGATTCTGGTCTTGATTGCGCCATCTGATCATTGCAATAAGAAGTCATAACATATATACTTACATACATACAGAGACACAAAACACAAAGAAAAAATTAAGATTAAACAAAAAATTAACTTATTTCTATCAACAGACTGCTATCATCTGTCTTTTGTTAAAAAAAGTTGAACTTGTTTCCGACTTTTAGGTGATGATCTTAATGTGCTTTAAGTTTGATAACACAGTCAGCTTAACTTGTAGTTTTGTGACCAAAGCAGCAAGGAGCCACATACTTAAAAGTAAAACATCAAGAAATGCGTAATTTGAGAAAAGTTGCTTGCTTTTAAATAATACATTTGTTAAATTTAGACATTTTTAATAACAAGTATATGCTTCAGGTCTTTAAAATTACTTTAGCAATGTTAATTCTGAAATTTTCCTAGAGCTATGACAAAAACATCATCAAGGATAACAACAAAAGTGGAGCTGGAGCAAAGCAGTGCTCCAAGCTATAATTTTAACCAATCTCTCCACTTGAATTTGAGTTTTTATATTTTTAAAGACGTAACTAAGGTCACGTTCTTCGTTCAAGTGTTCTTGCCAGACCTCTACTACACCAGAGCTGTACAAGACCATCCAGAATTGATGACTGATTGCGTGAATACTTCAATTCTTCATGGAAGGAATCAGTTTCGGCACGTCCTTATCTGCATCAAATGCTACTAGAGTAGTCAGTTGAGTCACACTATCCTATATAAAAAATATGAGGGATCACAGATTAATACTCGCAAAGTAAGCAAATTTCTAATCTGCCAAGCACTTCTAGAACAACACAATAAAGTCTGCCTGCATATTAATTCTTAATTACATGTTTGGAAGCTTTAATAGCAAATTATGGTTCAATCAGCATTTAATAAAGATTTGGAATATATGAGGCAGCATGCAAAGGAAGTATACCTGTTAGAGTATTTTTGTTACAAATGAACTATATTGTATTTAAAAGTTTCAGATATTACAACAGAGTTTCTAGAGAGTTAGAACTTGTATGCAAGTTCCAAAAACCTTGAGGGGAAAAAACACTGAGCAATATTATTCTGATATTAGCATACGTGTCACTAGCACAAGATTGTTTTTTGCAAACATAAAAAGACCTAAACCTTGTCATTGAAAACTTCCAGGTCCCAAGAAGTGCAAATTCTGAAGAGTGCTATTGTCTGCTTAGCTATCTGAAAGGTACTGGTTTTGCTGCACTTTAAAAGTTTAATTATATTTTATTGATCAAACAAACTGAATTAAATCGTAAGAAGAATACTGCCCTATTTGAGAAGCAGAAGAAAAATACTATCTTTGCAGACAGGCTTTCAAAGAATCAAAAAGTTACTTTAATAATTTATACTTTAAGAGGACTGACAACATTGAGATCAAAGATTAAAAAAAATTATTTGTAAAACATTAGGTCTGACTCTGATTATTGATGTGATAAATTATTGAGGGCCTGTATAAAATCTCTTTACGTTTACACTTAAAACAGAAAAACCTTGAAGAACTGGTTTTAAACAGTTAAACAGCATGTATTTCGGGCTTGAATTTGTCTTGTCCTTCAACAGAAACACTGGGAGAGTGCATAATTAGGCTCTATTTGCCCTAATCACAGGTCAGCCAGAACAGCAGAAAGCACTCTCTGCTGTCATCTTAAAACCAGAAGCAACTTCTTAAACTTTAAATCCTGTGCATGCAATATCGGCCCAAGATGCAAGCGGGGCCAGGCTCCCCGGGTGCAGGCCTCTGCTGTCAGAGCTGGCCTGCATGCGGCAAGACGGAGACAAACGACAACAGTCCACCCCCTTGAATCTGGGACATCATTTGTTTAAACTTTTATTTAACCTCAATTCAACAGCATCGGATCTAAAGTAATGCAACAAAGACACATCTGGCGATAGCTACCTGCCCCAGCAGTGCCTCGGATCGCCCCTGCCCACGGTAGGCTGAGCCCCCTTCCTCTTTTACCCCGACAGAACCACCGCAGCTTTATGTGCCCCAGACCCCCCCTCCGCAACCTTTCCCTGAGGAAAAGCAAGGTATTGGAAAAACTACCACTTGAATTTCTGCAGCCTTCCAAACTACGCAATTCTTCAATAAATTCCATTCCTCACTTTCAGTAGCATAAGGGAAACCGATTATTTTATAGTTCTGCTGTAGGTGTCAGCAGTGAAGCATTTAAAACACCTTAATCTCTGTAAAATCAAATACAACATAATTAAATACAACACGATCAGTTAAGAAGTCACTGTTCAAGACTTACGCTATACAGGAACTTCTGGAGACTAACAGCTGAAAAAAACTGGGGGGAAAGGGAAGAGCAGTTCACCTTCAAAAACTAGACAAGCACCATTTGTGTGTCCTCGGACACACCAGGGGTGGTCTCTACAGAAAGTGGGTCATGAAATCAAAAGAAAGCAATTGGTGCTTTGTCTAATACTATTACATTAATAATTCTAAACTGAGCAACAGCATTTAACTATCAGGCTGACCAAACACAAAGGGGAAACAACTCTAATGCACTACGGGCCCTTGGCATCCTGAGGAGCCGTAAATGGCCATTACTGAACTTACTTGTCCCAGCCTAATCAGGTGGGGCTGAAGAAGGGGTACATCTCCCATAGAGCACTGTCCTCAGCCTACAAAGTAATCCATCGATACCGCATTCATATTGCTGTCAAAGGGAAACCCAAGCTTAAATATTAAGGTAGAGAATGGGGGATGGAACACAACAAAGGAAAAAAATGAGGAGATTGTTTGGGTACAAGATACCCTGGGGGTATTGTTGGGGCGTGGGCTACCACAGCCCCAGACAGACTTTAAGTATTAAAAAATGAAGAAAAAGCTGGTTAAACAGAGTGATAGTGCAAACAACAAATCACCAGCTCTGATGATTAGGATTAGAGATTCCTAGGGGTGTAAGATAACCTAGTGATCTCAGGCCAAAGAAACAGTATGATAATTTTAGTTGTAATTTTCTGTTTTCAGTCCTTTAAATAAAAGCTTCACTTTAAGTCTTAGTAACTAAACGCATAAATAATTTAATAAATGTTGACTTGCTGCACTGTTAAGCCTGTCTGGTGGTGGAAGACAGGATGAAGAAAGGAGAAACGAAAAATCTGTATTTGGTACCTTCACACAAAGAGCCAATCCAAATGAAGACCTTTGGGCAGGCGCCTCCAAGGAGCCTACAGCCTGGGGCGCGTTTCGGGGGGCCACGGGCTAGGGAGTGTTTCCTGCCTAAGCAGAGAGAATCAGTGCCAAGCGCTTTGAGATTTGGTAACCGATTCCCTCCAGCAGGTACAAACCAGCACCCCTCTGCAAGCGGCAGATGGCCAAGATATATTCCACAGCTCCAAACCAGCCCTCAACTGGAATAGGAAAGATTTCATAACCCAGTATCTCATACCATTCAACACTATACTTCCAGTTCACCTTCAGATGTAATAAACTGACTTTGTTTAAGAGAATGACCTTTTATCACCATGTAATTGTTATTTACAAAATAACAGAAGATCCTACATTAATTCCTTCAGTAAGCCTGTTTGTAAAAGAACATTCCTCCTCTCACAGGATAAAAATTATCTCATGAGCCAGCTTCTGGACAAAAGTCTTCTTGAGAACTCAAGACTTGCTGGGTGTAGTATTTGTTCTGTACTTTTTCAGAACTACCCACCTTGAGATGATTCCCCAGGAAGCATTTTGTGAAACTGAGAAACTGGTGAAACATCAGTTACTTTTTAAAAATAAATTAATAAATCCAAAACTTACAGACTAAAATCCTCAAAATACATAGCCATTTTCAATACAAGACACAGCAGAAAAAAAAAAATAACCAGCTATACAACTGTAACGTAACCTAAAGGAATAAAAATTCTGAATAAGTGTTACACAAATTTTAATACTCTTCTCCTCCTGCTCCCTCCATAGTAAAAGCCAACCAAATTATTTTAGCAAAGATCCAACTAAAACTCATAAGCTCTGTAGTGTGAATGCACTGGTACAAAACCACTCGTAGCTTGTTTCAGGTACTACAGTGGATTTAACTTACACAAACTATACTGTAATAAATAGCTATGTATTTATATAATTGCATAAAAAGCTATAGAAAAGCTATACTGGGTAATATAGTCCGGCATCCTTTCTCTAACAGCAGTAGTGGGAGATGCTACTAGAAGGCTATTTAAAAAACAAAAAAGCATGCTGTGATAACTATGCGACAATATACAGCCTAGGATCAGCCTAAGTCAGAGGACCGTATCTTTCTATCAGATCAGGATGGAATCTTTTTCCCCGTTAATTTTTCAAGTAATTTTTTGAACCTGCAACATCCTAAAACAAAGAGTTCCACAACTTAACTACTCACCCGAAAAAAAACCAAAAAATAGCCCTTTTTGCCTGTTTTGAACTTCTGCCTTCTAATTTCATCTCATATACCTAATTTTTGTAAAGGGAAAACCAGAAAAATATCTCCATTCTAGGGGGTCATATGGGTCCAAACTATTTTAACCTCAAAAATAGTTGTATCCGTGTAATATCTATGTGTAACCCAGGCTAAAATGTCTGACCCTATTTTCTGTGCTCATTCAAAGCTCTTACACAAGTCGGTGGGATTTGGGGCAGGACAAAAAAATTCATCAAGTGGAAGAGGAATTCCTCAAGAATCCTACGTATCCCTACTCACATCATTAGTGTTTTTTGATGACAGTCATGTAAGACTGACAAAAAAAAGTCTTCACTTCTCTAAGAATTCTCAACCAGGTAGGTAAGTCTGGGAACCCACACGTAATTCATACTTTTTGGCAAAAAGAAAGAACTAATTTGAGAAGAAGTCTGACCTAAAATATATATAACCAGACAATCCAGTTTCCAAAATTCTGTCTCTAAGCTAGATAATTAAACAGCTAAAAGGTAGCTATTAATCATCCCTAAAGAGTCTTTTTATTATCCTTAGTGGTTTGTCTCTAACAGAACCAAGCTAGTCACCAAACAACATTATCCACAGGTATGCGGAGGCTTGGAAAATGGTAGGAGTTGCCACAAATCATGGAAGCACCAACATCTAAGCAGTGTATCAGGGAGAAGAAAATACCTCGTGTTCAGACAGCAAGGAAGCCTTACAGCTTGATCAGAGAGGACAGAAAGAATGTGTACTCTGAAGGAACAGAAGCTACTACTACTGGTGTTTTCCCTATTTTTTTTGTAACTAACCTGTATTTACCTGATCTCTTTCAGAAGAAATCAAAATCTCAATGTGCTAAGGAAACAGGTTATCCTTAATTTTGATGTTTAATTCCTTCTCTTTTACTAATTCCTCTTTAAGGTTACTTTTGTGCAATTTCAGCTGTATATCCTAAAAGAAGGGAGGATGCTGAAATTATTAAAAGGGAGGCACTGAAGGTCAAAGAATTTTTGAGAACTACATCCAGATCCTACCCTATAATCCCAGAAACCTGCGCTGCAGCAACTGAACAGTGTGAGGAAAATGTAAAAGACAGAGGAGGAGATGAGAACTGAAACAGGTGCAGGTCTCAACAAGTCAAATGAGAATATACAGATTACAGTTAGAGGATTCTTTTTTCATCTTTGTTTTCTCAAAACATAAATACAATACAACATAATAAGCATGTCCAAAGATATTCAGGAACATACAAGAATAAACACAGAGTGCCTGTAGAGAACTGGGAAATATGTTCACTATTTTTATGAATAACAGTATATGCCTCAATGCACTTTTGTGTTTGGTGACTCACTACAGAGTCAAATCAAAAGAAATTGTGAAAGGGACCAGATGAGAGAATTAATATGGCAATGACACGAGTAAGAGTCCTTAAGAAAACAACAGAGAGGTTGTTATTGGGGATTTTTCCCCTACCTGTTTTCATGCAGGCTACAAGAATGTGCTTCTTGGCCTACGCCCAAGATCAAAAGATTCTAAACTATTACAGGACCTCAGGCTTAAATACAAGAAGCATAGGATTATGACAGCATGTCAGGTGAGACAGAGATGGAAAAGAACTGTTTAAGAATGTCAGAGATGACAAACACATGTGGAGGCACAGATGCCAGCATCCTGTACCACAGCCCTGGCACTAACAGAACACACTCTCCATCACATCCACACAAGGATCAAAAGCAACACCAACTACAATAATTTCTCTAAATGCTTCTGGTTTTTTTTAAAGCAACTTCTGTAAACAATGCAGGCATTTTGGCAACTTTTTTTTTCCTGGAGAAACCATCTCTCGGACACTATGAAAGTCTTGTTGGCGACATATCTGAACAGGTACCACAGTTGTCCACTACAAGCCTGACGCCAGGCAGACTAGCTCAACGTGAGGCCTCATCTTAAGCAGGCGAGATGGACATGTCAGCGGGAAAGGATATGCACAAAAAATACAGGAAGTTATAAAGGATACCAGAAGGGTAGACCGAAAACCATAACCTGAATTTCAAAGTGTCAGCACCTTCATCTGCGTATGTCCAGGATTAGAGGAAAAGTTGTCAAATCAGGACATTGTGCCACATCCATTAATACCAAATCCGTGCATCACCAGATCATCCACCACTACAAAGTTTATCCAGATCAGACATGGTCATTTGATTTTTGTCAAAATAGCTGTAGTTTATGATAGTTAATATCAAAGTCACACTTCTGTATTATTGTGCAAGAACAGATGGTGGTACCTCATTGGGCACAACACCCAGTGTTGCAGCTACTTCCTTGAAAACAAATACCCTTTCTTTACCAGTAGAATGTCTTTGTATCGGTTCAACACTTTGCAACATTTAGCTGTGACTTATTTACCTCTAGCCACTGCAACACTGGTCAAACCACAGGCTAATACCCTCCATATGATAAGCACTGAAGAGAAGTGTCAAATTGCCAATGAGTTACAGTAGAAGCTGGACGGTGCATGCAGTAGACTCAGGAACATGAAGGGGCTAACAAGTGCAATTCAAACTCATGGGCGAAGGAAAGTCTAAAGTGAAGTTTATGAGGTTTTTCAGTAATTTAAAGAAATGAAAACATTGCAACCTTAGTATGAGCAGCAGGATTGCCAAATAAACGTAATGAACAATCATTTCAACATATTTAGAAAATATTACCTTTTACTTTTTCCCCCTTAAACGATCCTTGAAGATGCTGCTCACTGATCAATGACTTCCTCTTCCACAAAGATGTTCCAACATGTGTTGAGAGTTGGGGACATTAGTACCACCTCTAGAGCATGGAGTTTGCCTACAGGGATAATGTAAGTCAGCTTTATTGCAATATTGAATGGTTCTCTAAGGTTTTCTTTTTATTGTTCTTATTCTACATCCAGTATTTATGACCAGAAAACTCTTTATGAGATGGACGTTATAAATGAATCTGGTAGAGAATGCATCTCCACAGAATGATGATCTTAATTTTACTCTCCTTTGCAGAGACCAAGAAATTTAAACCATTCAATTCCCAGATACAAACTGATTCTGAGGCTGGACAATGTATTCTGCCTGGTAGAAGGTAGACCCTGAAGGCCAGAACTGCCTTCCAGAAATAGCAAAACCTTTCAAAGAAGGCTCTTCCACTACATTCATAAAACAGAAAAGCAAGGTATTAAGGTAAAAACAAAACTTGAATTCTCCAAATATTCCTGGGAGCAAGTAGTACGGTCATGCTCTCAGTTCAGTTGGAGTAAAACCTTTGAAAATGATGCCTGAAGAAACAGGTTCATTTTCTTCATAAATAACCGTAGTTTGAACATATCTACATTTATTTTGAGAAATTACTGCTTCATGAAATAACATCAATTCTGGCACTTAGAGGTGATACTGCTAAAAGCATAACTTGGATTCTGTAGTGTTGCAAAACCAATAAGATTAATAAAAAGAAAACCTTAGAAACGCACAAAACACATTGAAGGGAAGCTGCCCTACCTTTCACAGAAAGGCAGACTCCAAGCTCTCAGGTGGTACTGAAGTTACCGTTCCAACACATGTTGGGACATCTTGTAAAACAGGAAGTCTAATCATGGACCTATTAAAGAAAGAACAACAACACGGTTTAACATTCTGCTGAAATACTTACTGGCTATGTTTATTTGGCAACACTGCTGCTGATACTAAGATGGGAATGTATTCCCACCTTTTTGGAAAAGGAAATAATAGATGTAAATAACATATAATTCTCTTACAATACTGCAAAATTAGCAATCAATTAAGTTGGAATATAAGACCAGATTGTCTAGTGAACGTGTACAATAAACTCCAATCTCAACATAAGAAACTAAATTATCCCAATTATGGACATTGATAAGAAGACTGGGAGCAGCGCACACCACCTAATCTAAACAAAATTTCTAGTAAATTGCCTGTTTTATACTAATGAAAGCAATCCCTAACTCTGCACTGTTACAGAACTATTCCAGATGTCAGAAGGGAGATACATCTCTACACCTGCCACACCTCTGCAGGTGACATACTGAAGCTTATAGGAACTAGAGAAAGTCAACATATTTGGCATGCACAGTAACTTGCAATTTGCATTATACAATACCTAATGTGACTTTTTTTTCCTGAGAAAAAGCAACTGGAGTCACAGAAAACACCACTCCAGGTACAGTTCAAGCAGGCCAAGCATGTCATTAGGACAATGCACGACTTCAAAATGCTATGCTTCAGAACCAGGATATGTTAGAACTATCTCCAAACACAATCAACAGTTACGTCCACTGGTATTTAAGGAGGTCATCCCGACAGAAAGGTGCTGGTGGAAAAAACTGATATTAAAAGGAATATTTCAGTTTGAAGACAAATCAACTCATGGATAAAAAGTTAAAAGTCAACAATGAAAATTACTAAGTCACATCAACAAAAAGAGCAGTGAAAACAAAAATTTACGTTCACAGGGAATCTGATAGCTCAGAACTTCAGAACCCGCAGCAACTGTAATCCAAGCAGCTACAAAAACCCTCTAAAGTAAACCAACCAGCGAAATAGGTATACTTTTGTGTCAGAACTGCTCTGTATATGAAAGAGCAATCATCAATAGTACAGTTTCATCTCATTCAAACATGAATGCAACTGTTGACAAACAAACAGATGAAACAGGGATGACAGAATGACTCTCGTATTAAACTACTAACAAATGCTTTAAATTGAGGCTCTGAAATCTACTGGCCTGGGTCCATGAAGGATATCCCAATCAGCATTTAGAAGGCTCAGCAATATAAAATACCTTCTAAAGTATTCAGATTATTTATTTAAAAATATATACACGTGCATACAACTGGGCTGCCACCGTGATGCCACATAGTAGATCCAATACACTCCAGAATACAGAAAACACAGATAAACTATTTCCCTACATTTTAACACGCATTTTTATAGCAGACATGCAATTCAAGTGTGACTGAACAAAGAAAGAATCAAGGTAGAACACTGCTCAATATTTCATCAGACAGAATTAAAAAGTATATTACATGTAAAATAACAACAAGGTAAATCTATGAATTATGTTGAGCCTAACCCTACAACTGTTTCATTAACAGAGACAGTGGCTTAATTCTATCAAGCCCTGCTTCTCTGAAGCTGTTTTAAGGAAGACTGTAGGCCTTTTACCTACTGGACTAGGAGAATTTGGATTCATCAGCACATTTTCAAGCTTCATAATAATAATTGGCCTGCACCACTATGTGTATTCTAGCCTAAAAACCTGTTTGGATGAAGCAAGAGAATCCAGTACTAATTTTGTGATGGGAAATGTTGCAGGTGTATGCTGTGTTGTCAATGTAATGGACTTTTTCCAAAGGAAATTTATAAGAATGCTACATAACAGACATACAGTATTTCATAAAATCATGTTACAGAAAAACTGATTTCCTAACGCAGATGTAAAAATAACTCTGAATGAATGTGAAATAAAAATATAATTTATGATTCTCCAATACATTTTTACTACACACATTTAAGTAAAAATTAGTTGAAAATACAAGATGGACAGTTAAAATGTATTCGATATGGCCAATCCAGTCCCACATTTCTTAGAATGTCACATTTATAATTATTCTATTCAGCCAGTGCTCTGTAACAATAAAAACTGAAGTAGAAAAATTGGGTGAAGAACACTGAAAGTGAAGAGAAAGGGAGAAAGAAACAATCTATGATAGGGAATACAGTATGCCCAACTTGTGTTTCATTATTATTGCGTTAGGACAGTTAATTTATGGTTAAGATTCTCCACAAGTTGTGGTATTTTAGGGATAGCCAAGTAAAAGCAAAATGGCATAATCTCCTTGTAGAAGAAATCAGAATTAAAACAAAAACTGCAGGAATTAACAAGCTGCTGCAGATTCTAAGCTTGTTGACCCAAAAAACTTTGCTTTCTATTTTGTGAAGTGCTAATGGAGGTTCTAGAGACCACCAACTCTCAGTCCAAAGACTTCTCAGGAAAGCACACAACATCTCTGTTCCCCGTTTCCACGGATTTAGTTATCAGGCAACATGAAAAGGGCCACCTTTTATCCCAGCCTTCACTGTGTCCTTGCTACCTTTCACTAATATGAAATATAAAATACAGTGCAGCCTAGTTCTTATCTGCTCTCAGAAACAATGCTGTAATCAAGTCATTCCAGAGTCCATTTCACAAGACTGTTACAAACCAGAGAAAACTGTCACGTTTAAAACAACCTGCTAGGTCGTATTGGTTTATTCATCGAAGTCTTGCCCCCTTTGGTAAACAGTGGAAACTCGGAATGTCAAAAACCAGCTCCTAAAACTACCTAAACTACAGCATTCTTACCCACCAAGAAATAGCTTATGAATGATTAAAAGTGAAACAATATTAAGGTTATTTTTCTTTCTTTCCCATAAAACCACACGAAAAAGCTAGGCTTTTTCAGCATTATTTATTTGTGAGCGTCTAATCAGCTTATCTTGCCCTTTAAAGAAATACAACCCATTTTAGTGATAAAGACTTCGAAAATTTTAAGAGTTTGTATGCACACCAGGAAGCACACGCCTGAAGAACATCAACTTCTGCCTCAGCTTCCCCCAAAGAGAAACACAAGCCTTCCAGCTCTTTGCATGTGTTTCCTTGTGCGGCGCCGTCACATAGGAGGGGCAGGGTTTAAAGTTTTATGATCCTGAATGGAACAGCAAAAGAAATACATTATCTGCTGCGAAATACCCACTCTTGATTTTGCATCAAGGAAGAATTTGAAACAGTCCCAGCCCTGCCTTCCTACAGGAACAAATGGCAACGATTACAGCCAAAGATGACTAGATACAAAATTGGATAAGGAAGCATGTGGGAAGTGGATGAATATCTTTGCATGAATTACCTTTCCGTTACTTCTTCCATTTAAAAGGATCAATAATAATATTAGTCATTTAGATTTAAAACAAACTTTGGATGATACCACTGCCAAGTTACAGGAGAGATAAGAACATACAATATATTAAGAAACCTCTTTCATTATAACTTTGAGGCATTTGGCTGGTGGTTACTGCCAAAGACTGCATAGCATCTGCTCTCACTTTAGCAGTTTATATTCCGACTCTGCTGAATGGAAGCACAAGCTCTGAAACAGCCTTTGGGGAACACTACTGAGTTGCTCGACAGAGCTCTTACTCAGAAAAGAGAGGAGGAGATTAATGTTACAGAAAACTTGAAAGATCTAGCTTCTGAGAAAGGAGAGAAGAGCAGTTTCCTAATACTGTACATAGCACAAAGCTCTCTTTTACTAAAACATTAAAAACGTGCCCTGAACCTAAAGTGATTGTTAAATATGAGTAGATTTAAAGGTAGAAAATAAGGTCTGTTTCAGTCATATTCAGGTAAAAGTAAGAAGCAGCAATGTATTTTTTTCTCATTTGTCAACAGGCTTAACGAAAGCTGCAGCAGGAGGACTCGCATCAGCTACTCTCCTTTCCCTAACGTGCTTGCGAAGGTCACCGCTCCTCTGCTGAGCCCCGGCGTGGCGAGGCACAGCAACATATGGTGAGACTGCGTTTTGTCGTGAACTTCCAATGTCGTTATTTTAAGTGCCCAGTAGCACAAACTACTAAATTTGTGTGTGGTCCTGTGCAAACAACAGATCTGGCCACACACAGTGAAAACCAAGCTTCTAAAACTTCAAAATCAGCTGAAGGAATTCTCTCCTCAAGAGCCATAGATCCCAGATAGTAGCCACTAGTGAACCCCACAGCCACTTTCAAAACTATAAAGGGCTTCATGTAAAGCCAAAATAAAGCTCTAAAAGTGGCTGCAGGAGATCACTAGGAGTGGCCGCTCTTCTGGATTCACTGCTTTTGAGAAGTAAATCCCTGCAGCTGCTTTTAAAAGCTTTGAAAGTTTCATTTCAATTATCAAAGCCAATAAAGCTTCAAAAACAGCCATAGGGATTTGTTCCTCTGAGGAGCAAACCCCACAAGGCAGTGATGAATAGTGTGATGGGTTCTGTGGCTCCTCAAGTATGTACAGATTCCTGTAAGTCCTGCACTTGTAATTACCGCTTCATGTTGGGCAGCAATTGTTACACCCAGGCAGGGTTCATTAAGGCTTATATGGCAAACTCATTACCGATTTCCCATTCTTCTTAACAGTTTTATGTCCATTTCCTTTTTGTTTTCTTACACCTGTATAAACTATTGGGTGAGCATCCCTCACAGCAGTTTCTCAACAAGCTTCATGAGAAGCTTGCAAGCTTCCCATCTCAGGTGGTGGTGAGCCATCGCACAGAGTGCTGCGCAGCCCAGATTGCATCACGTAACGCCATCATCACAACACGGTAACTATAGCGTGCAAAATAATTCATTTCTCAGAATGAGAACTTAAGAGGGCACTAATTAAAATACAAGAGTGAAGCTTGACAATAAGGCAATGAAGAACTTTGCCTGCAACTGCAATATAAAAAGGCTTCCATTAATTCAATGCGCATAAATACAATTAACATTTCAGAAGTAACCGCGTAACTTAAAAACCTAACCGTACTGATCTGTAACAACATTTTAGTCTTATCTTTAAAATTATGACAACTAGATCCCTAAGAATTTTACAAATTTAAATTGTGACGTAAGCATAGTTACAAAAGAAATACATGATTTATGCCCCTAAACCATTTGAGCCCAGCATCTTAAGACACTGAAGGCTCTGAAAATATTACCAAAAATTATGTTTAAAAAGATACATTTAGGTACTAAAACATATATAGTATATTAATGAAGTATGTCATATAAAATACATTCTGAGCATATTTACTAACCTTAAAACATCATTAATTTTGAAAAGTTGTTTTTTCTACTGAAGTTTTTAACTTCTATTTTCAAATGGTGGAATAAATAAATACACCTTTTGGAAAAAATACTGTAAGAAAATCACTATGAACTTAAATAGATGCAGGTGTTAAGAACTGAATAACTGGTTTGTATGGGGAAAGAAAATCTTGACAGATAACTTCAACGTTCTGTTAAATGTTATTCACAGGTGTCCTCTGTGACCTGTACTACTTTACCTCTCTCTTTCAATCTTCTCATGTGTAAAACATGAAGGAGGACTGTGAGAAATAATTAATGTTTGCAAAGAGCTTCGAGATCCTTGGACATAAAAAACATGGGGAAAGCATGAAGTATAAAAGTACCCGCATACTATTTTTTTCCAACTTCAGGTAACTGAGTTACTTTTATCACAAAAGCCTTGAAAGTTTCATAATACAAGACTATATAATAAAATTCTTAAAAAAAAAACCAATCTTAAGTGCTAAGCACATTGCGTTACTCAGAATCGCATAACTCCAAAGGAAACACTCTCAAAAGAAAAGGACATGTTTCTCACCCGTTTCAAGTATGCGTTTATGTAGAGGTATGGCAGCAAGAAAGGGTTCATCTTTACAGGACTGTATCTGGGTTCCAACCAAGTCAGAGTTGGTAGCCATAATTCGGGCACTTTCTTCATTAAGATTAACGCCAGCCATAGAGGCAACATCATTGATGTCATCATCATCTCTATAATGAAAAAACCCAACAAATAAAAATAATTCTGCATGCGATATATTCATTTTGTATATTAGCTGCTTCCCCAAAAGTAATCACCATGCAACATGCCCAGTGGCTGGTCCAACTTGAGGCACAACCACTAGGGTGTCCATTTTCATAGAAGGTATTCTACATTCAGAAATAACTAAATATTTCTCTGATTGCATTAGGAAAACTTTAGAAGAGGGACAATTTGTCTGTAACAGGAGGTGTGACAGAGGTGTCTTTTTTTCATCTGAGAGACAGTGATATCAACGAAACCAGGATGGTCAGGAAGTTAAAGGCAATTATCACTGCTAAAGACAGAGCATTTGCCTCTTCTCTTTATGCTGAAAACAAGGAGTAAAATGATAAAATAAATAAAAACCCCACAGATATTAAAAGCAAAAAGATGAATTTGGAATCCTGCACTGTTTATAAAGTTCCTATCAAAACGGACACCAAAGAATTTTCAGCAATAGTTAGGAAAGATTCTTTGACCGTACTAAGTTTGGTTTCCAAGTGTGTTTGAATATGTGCTGGTATTTTCTCTAGCAACATACAAAAATCAGTTGAACTTGTCAACTAGATTTCAAAAAACGAGCTGCATTTGAGAAGATGACAGCGGCACTTCCCAGGCCGCTCTTTGCCCTGCAATACCCTTCTAACAGCTTGAAGAAGTACTGACCAACAAATTTGGGTTTCCATACCTTTATCTCCCGAGCATCTTTCACCTCCTACCTCTATGAGATGTGACTCATAACTGTGGAAACAGCCATCTCTTTTTAGGAGCTGTTAGTGACAGGAACACTGTATTCCAGCATATTCTAGAAGCAATGCCACAACCTTTGAGAATATATATATAAAATATATATATATATATATGGAAAAGACCCACATACATCCAAGCCCAGACTCCTACTACTGCATAAAGCAAACAAAGCTTAATTTAAAAGATATAAAAAAATATATATTACATAGATGTCATCCTATGCACCCTAGAATACTTTCTGTCACTTGTAACAAGTTTAATGCCTACAGTAAAAGCCAAAAGCTGCAAGTAAGGCCTGAGAACAAAAGCAGACGAGTCTAGAAGTCCACCCTCTAGGTGCCCCCTGTCCTCCCACACTCTCCTTGATATCTGCACTAGAGCAGACAATTTTGGTGGAAGACTTCCATGGTTTGTTAGATATTGGGTCGGTTTTCTTTTGCAGGAAGAAGTTAAGAAGAGATTTTTGTTTGCACAAACCTGTGGAAATGTGCTGAACACTTGAGGCAGAAAATGGAAAATTTTACAATGATTGTCAGAAAAATACTACACAAATGAACTCTTATTATTTTCACAAGTGCTAAACACTTGATTTCTTCTCTTAGAATAAAATTCCTGAGGATAGCGTCACAAAATTGATCTCCTGCCTTGATAGTTTTCATGCTGAGTCTAAAGAATTTTCATTTTTACATCTCACATGGTAGGAATGTGACACTCATCAGAGGGTCTCAAGAGCCGCCATGAAGAAACTGGGCTCCTATGTATTCAGCACAGATGACAGAACTACTCTTTGGCCTTGTCCAACCAGTTGTGGAACTGCCCCCAAATATCACAGCTGACAAATGTACTCGGCCATACAACAATTAACAGTGACTTAAATATTCAGTGATGAGTTCAAAAGATTTTAACTACAAATGAAAAACAGCAACTAAAACTGAAAAAGGGGAAAAACCTAAGATTTTGGGGGGTTAAAAATCTCAATGCTTGAAATAGCATGAGCATCCCAAGGTAATCTACCCAGGACTCAAGGCCCAAATCCAGCAGGGCTTTTAAACCTTGGCAAAACCAAATTCATGTAAAGGTAGTTATCCTAACACAAACTCACAACTATGTAAGACAGTGGAAGCTACTGGAAAGCAGGCTTGAGCCCAGAATTCCAAAATAAAGCTAAACCCAACCAAACTACAAAACATCAACCAGGTTGTGCAGCTAAAAAAAAAAAAAAAAAAAAATCCAGTATTGATTCCCGGTGGACCCTGACTTCTCTGCGGGTGCGACAGCAGCACTGCTGCCCTGTGGGGTCCCACTTCAAGACTGGACTTCAAGAACACAATTTTTAAGAGAAATTTATTCTTATCTCTACTTTTACTTAATAGCTGAAGAAAGTACAATCACTCTTTTACCTTCCTTCTGCTTAGCATTTTAGCTATTCCAACTTTTATTTAGAGGACATACCTGTGACCACATTATAAATAAAGAAATATTGTCTGAAATAAAAACAAATAATTAATTTGGGCACAAACCAGGACTCCAATGAAATTATCAGACTCAGTGCAATAGCACTTACAAAGACCATCATGGTAACTCCTGGACAGAATCATTTCCTTCCATCCTACGTTGGCAATCTACTGTCTGTGAGTGCATCTATTTTTTACTTTGTTTTTAATGTTGCATGGAAGGTAGATATTAAATGTTTTCAACATAGTTGGAACTACAATTTTTTTAGTCTCATGGAAAAAACTCTATCAATATATCCTTTGTGACTTTGAGGAACTCCATCACAAGAAAGAGCTTGGGTTTGGATACTGAAACACAAACACGTTTATATATAGAGAGGGCTGCCGTTCTCCCCAAACAAGTTCCTATAAAAGCCAACTTTTAAGTCCAGATGAGTGAGTTTTCAGAAGTCATTCCGTGGAACTAAGATGCCATCCAGTGGTCGTCTAGATTGATGATTACTGTCTATCCTTCCCTTTTCATCCCAGCACAGTATTTAACAATTTCATGTTTCTTGGCATATAATACTGTGCTCATACTGATTATACTGTTTCAGTAATTATTTCCGTTTTTTCTGAATTAAATTCCAAGTCTTAGGACAAATCTAGCATTCCAACATGCACGCTATTTATAAGACACCATGGGTTCTCAAAATCTTTCCAAACGCAAGCTACATCTTAAAGTAGTCTAAGAGTTCAATTGTTTCTCCTATATTCAACCTCTTGCAACACCTCTCCCTCTCCTCTTCATTAAAAACACTCATGCAACTACAAAAAAAACCCCTACCCAACTTATTTGAAAATAAGAAAGAAAAACCAAAGTATTTGCACAGTTGTCTGTAACATGCTTCAAAGATTGTGTTTAAGTAAGACAAGCCATTATAAAAATCTGGTAGCATTTTCTTTATGAACAAATCCTAACTGCGTGACTGCATACTCTTCTTTCTCATGCACTTCGTAAGATTTGACCCAATGATGTCCAAATCTGCAATACTGAACTGCTCCCAAATAAGCTCTAAGAATACATAAAGCAACTGAGAGATTATACTCTTGATTCTCTGCTCTCTCAAAAGTGAAATTTCATGCTGTTAGGGTAAAGTCCCTACACGTATCCAAGACTGAGCAAGTCTACAAACTCCACGGATCACAAGATCAGCAATCAACAACAATAAGTTGGATATAAACAGTGAGTTGAAATTATAGTAACAGCCTCTACTATATTACATCTTATAATGGCATAAATTCTATTTACACAAATTTATTATAATGCTTATTCTGACTTTCAAGCTTTAATTTGAAATTTCTTCCTAATACTGCTTTGTCATACAATTCACTCACGGTCTATGTTGGATCTCCTCACTGATAAGCAGAAGGGATGACAGGACATACCACACCTGTGGTCAGCATTTTTCTTTATTTTGAAAAGTATGGGAAAAATACATGATCACCCTATAGCTTGAAATATTTATTTGGAAAAAAAAATAAGCTTAAAGCTGAACATTTTACATCATATACCATTTTGAGATGAAAACCTGGAAGTTACCCATTTAACACCTACATTAGCTTTCTATCTCTCCTTAAAGGAGAGGCTGCTTTGCACATTATTAGAGGTAACATCATGCATTTTGACGCGTTTTGACAGAACTATGTTATTAAATTATCATTTTTAAAAATAAAAATAAAATAACAGGCAACAGATTCTTTTGGCAAGGCAAAAGCGGTCTGAAAACAATTTTTTTTATTCCTAGGTAGACTCTACTGTAAAATGTTGCCAGTCAGCAGGATAAAATATAAATACTAAGATAAGCTTCAAGTTATCTCAGTCACTTCACAGAGCTGATTCTGAAAAAACCATCACACTGGCTGCGTAAAACCTGATACTGACAGGCTCTAAGAGGTTATATATAACTTTGAAATACTATTCGAGAAAAAGAAAGGTTGCTGTAAAGAGGATGTGGCTAGCTGGTACACTATGGCAAACAGATCGTCATCACACACATTAAGGGAATGGTTCTGTCCACTTCTTGCTCCATTTTACCTGCAATGCCACCGAGCCTTACTCAGTACAGACAGGAAGTGGTAGGATAATACAACACTGAAAACATCTGTCTCCATCCTTGGAGACACATAGAACCGGACAAGTCCCTGACCTAACCAAACCTGCTCCGAGTCAGAAGTTGGACTAGTTGACCTCCCAAGGTCCCTTCCAACTGAAATTATTCTGACTCAATATCAGGGGGAACCAGTGTTTCCCCTCGTTCTTTACAATGGCCACAATCTGAACTATGGGTAATAATTACTTTGAGAGTCTACTGCGTTCACTGCCATCGGTGGCAGATGATGTTAGTGGGAGCGCTTAGGTTACTAAACTAGATGGTGATGGACACAGCAGTTGTAGCCAACCAGGCAGGCCCCGAGCAGACTCCAGTGGGCCTTCTGTTTCGTCTCTCCCCACTACAGGGACCCTGAGCTGGACTATTATGGTATAAATGTTAAGTCTGGATCTCTACTGTAAAAAAAACTAAATGAAAAATTACAAAAAATGGAATTCAAATTTCCATCCTTAGGTATTAACATAGTTGAAAAGTCAACTAATGGAGTTGTCTGTAGTTCTCTCTGAAAAATTTAGCAACAATAAATTTCAATACCAAAAAAGGTGACATAAAATTTCACAAATACAACAGCTTTACATTGCAGAAGTCTTGGGTTGAAAGCTCTACGTCACAGAACAGCTACTCTAATATCCAATGAACTCATGTAAGCCGTCTTACAGTTCATTAATAAATGCTGACATTAAAGACTAAGCTGTAATTTGCAAAATTCCTAATTGCTACCTCTTTTATGTAATTCTTTCCTGTATTTCCCACAGTCCAGAAGAAATTGAAAATAACAAAGTTCACATTTCCATTTCTAGTGACCAACACAAGAGCAAAAAAGCTCAAGTAAGTTATTTTAAAGAAAGCAGAATATGAAATAATGAAACAAATATGCAATAATAAAAGACTAAGGGCAAAATAAATTTATACATAACACAACTATTTTTCAAAATTCTTGCTTTGCTTTAGATGCCAGTTTGCCTTCTGGCTAAAAACACATTCTTCACACACGCTGGGAATGTTGAGGAAAACTAGTCAGCATTCAGAGGATTAATACAGATTTCCAGCTCTGTGCCTTTAGGCTCAATAGTCAGACATCTATTTGTCCTCAGGAGAGGTTAGGGGTTGAAATGCAAATATGCAAACAACTGAATTCTTTGTTAAGATATCAAGAAAAAGCTTGATCTTTGCTGCTGTTTAATAAATCCTTGCAATTTTATGGACTTATTTAAATGCAGCTTTGTGTCTTACTATTTTGAAGGAGAAAACAATGCAAGGAAACAAACACATTCATTCTGACTAAAATTTGTTCTCTAGAGGAAAAATGACATACACCCTTGACAGCTTATTTACCAAACTCACTAAAGATTTATTGATTTATCAATCAGTGCCTTGAGCATTTGCTTCTCCCCAAGGGAAAATTAACAATTCCAGCTAACCTAATATATTCTATGTATAAACTAAGTGAATGCAAGAATCAATCCTGGCACAGTTTACAACATCCAGTTAAAAAAATGCTGTCCCTTTTGGTGTATGTAAAATTGAAAGCTATACTAACGAAGAATAAATGCTCATGTTGCTTACAAACATAAAAAATACTTATTAAGACAGTACAATTGAACCCAACAGACATTTTAAATCATTTAAATACTCAGTGGGAGGCAAAAGCATTGGAAAATAAAAAATTGAATGATTTTGCTTCTAGATTAATACTAAGTACTACCACTATTAGTTGCAATACTGACATGCCTCAAAGCAGAGATATTTCAAACAGCTACAAATTCTCTTTTACTTCACCTGCAAAAGCATAAGCCTGAAAATTAATTACTCGTTTGATGATGCCAGAGCAACATAAGCATTCCAGAAGACGAAAATTAAAATCTTGGGATATTTTGCCATTTAACAAAGAAAGAAAAATTTTAAACACAAGTAAAATGTACTTTCATCAGTGGAAAAAAATTAAAATTATGATAGCGAAAGTAAAATGCAGAAAACATAAGATTAGCTTTTCACTACAAAGAGCAAAAATATCCAAAATATATATAAAATAACAGTTTGAAGTACAGAAGAACTGGTATAGCAGTTCAATGCATCAAAGCTACCATGCTGAACCTTTGCAGCACCTGATGACTACAGGGACCCACAGAACGCCCCAGTGGGCACGTGAAGAATAGATACAGCAATGGCTTCTCTTTAAAACCAAGAGCAACAATCCTGCGCACAAACACACACAAAACCAACCCCAAACCGACTACCAAACCCATGGAACATTTTCTCTGTGCTGCGGAGGGCACGGCTGCAGCTCAGCTGCAGCAGCCCATCCATAGGATGCCTTGTCATCACAATTAGCACCTTCTCAGCAAGATACGTTCTGTACGAACGTTAGAAATCGATACATAAAACCAACTATGCTTTTTTTTTTTTTTAAATACTTCATACACATAATTCCATTTGCCAGAAGTTTTATTATAATGTGCAGAATCGAAGGCTTTAAACATGAAAAAGTGCACTTAGAGAAAAATCCTCAAGACATGTCATGACCCGCTCCCTTTCTTTAAAGCAGAACTAAGAAAATGGTCATCCAATCCCGCCGGAAAAAGCAGGAATTCTTGTAAAACACCGCCCCCTGGTGTTAAGCCAACTCGAAATTCTATTTTCTATTTAAGATCCCCCCCAACCCCCCCCCTGCATTTTTTTTTTTTTATTATTTTTTTACCTGAAAGAACCACCTCCAGGGTCATTCAGCTTGTTTTTCTGATTTGCAGAGACCTGAACACCAAAGCCCCCAGGACTTTTGCTGGCTTGTATTGTTGGTGCCTTCCCTACTGTGCCTGAAAAACACCAAGCAATGTTATTATGAGCTGTCTTAGACAATTTACATCAAAGAACCTTCTGTCCAGGAACTAAATTTAACTGTCTGTAAATTGCAAACAAAGGAAGATATTATTTTTAAAGATTACACTGTCGAAGAAGAACAATTTAAAGTACAAATTTATATTAACATTACAGTTTGTTCAATATTTGCAAAATACTGAAGATTTGAAAACTGAAAACCTTTGGCCATAACGGGTTATAATACACATAATGGCTATAAGTGTGTTTGCAATTGGCAGTAAACCACTGTTTGAGATAATCTGCACAGAATAAAGAAACAGAATTTGAAATGTTCTTAATACAGATGCTTTAAGTCACAGTCACTCAGGGTATTAACTATGCCTTTTACATTTTTTAATATATTTTTTACATTGTTCTTTGTTGCAGTGAAAAACACGTATTTTCAGAGTTGAAAACATTATTTTAAAATGTTTTATATTGTATGTAAAAGAAAAAACACTATTGTATAATTTGACATAACCCCCCCTCATAAAGGTTGTTTTTTACTTTCCTATTTTGAAAACGATGATTTGAAGTAATTCATATCTGTATCTAGACTTTACAGGTCCATACGTGGAAGTAAAACTGGGCTTTCTAAATGCTAAATGAGCCGAAGTGTGGTGGACATTCAGCTTCTTGCCATAGTAAATTAAAAAATGGGTATTAATTCCTCTCTGACATTTGGAAAAATCTAACCAAAAATAATTACAGATTCATGTTGCTAATTAGTAAATCAACAGACCTTTATTATTATTATTAAAAATATTGTATCAGTATGCAACTGAAAAAACATTGACAAATGAAACTTTTGGAGTAAGCCCTCCTTTACTGCTTCAACATATATGTGCTTGGGTTATATTTTGTGTTTCCTTTAATCCCACCTGTCTGTGAAAATAATTACTTCATACGTCTACTTGACTTAAAAAGTCTCACCCTTTTCGTGTATATCACTCAATTTTATCGAGCGTTACATGCCCATAGTGTTTGAGACTGTGAGAAGTACATGAAAGTTATTCCTGCACATCTCTGACTCAATTGCATATAAATGGCATGGTATGAACCTTAGTAGAGTTACGTTATTTTTCTTTCACAAATTATAAAAACCTGAAACACAACTATCCCAAGGAATGTTTTTAAGAACACATCTTTGCTAAAACAGAAGTGTTAGCTTTGAATGAGTCCACCATTACTTTTTTTATTTTTAAGTCTGCATCAACTTCAACACACGATCTTAAAGTGATTTTAATTTGACAGTGTTCGTTCGTTCAGTTCTTCAATCTGTATAAAAAACTGTTGTGTGGCGTCTCACCATTAGCAAATACAAAACAAGATTTTGGACTTTAGGTTCCAAGCCTGGGGAACAAAAATATTTTGTCATCAGAATATTCAAAGTCCATGAGATGTCACAGATAGCATTAGCTCATGGACCAGACAATTCATCTATTTCAGATGAATTAATTGAAAGGTTTTCTACTAAGTGAACTGGAAGGAAAGAAATAATACAATAATAAAAATTAGCAGATCTCTGCTTTCTACAATTAACATCTAGGAGATTAAAAGTGTGTTAACCTTGAAAATTATTGCAATGGCAAAATTAAGGTAACAGTGGCACTCCTCCAGAATTAATATTGTATTCCTTTAGAACTAGTATCAAGGATTTGTTTTCTACAGATGGTATCTTTTGATCAAAAAAAACCCCAAAACGGTACAGCAACAGAGTAGTTAACTTCTTGCTCTCAGGAAAACAGTATGTCTATGCTGGATATGGAAAAATTAAGTCTCACTTTCTTTCACGCCATGTATATGTAATTCTACTCAAATGGATCTGGCAAAGTAAATAAAGTTTTGGGATGACATACAAGTTTTCTGGTTTAAATCACAACTGTTCATAATTAAGCAGTTAGACACCAAATATGGCTAAAACGTCAATTTACATTATGAGGCATGGCGTATTTTGAAAATTAGAATCACCTGTGGGCCTAGATACCTCATGGGATTGGTAATGGCATACAGAGTCTTTCACCACTGGGTCCTCGTATCAAATTTTAAGTAGCATGATCTAGAGAAATAAGCCCAAATTTAGGAGCTACTAAATTCCTAGTTATATTTCTGCACAAGTTCAATAGCTGCAATGAATACTCTGGCTAATTATTTCATTCTTTGGCTCAATTCCCTGATCCATACGATGCAATTCACCTCATTATTATACTGCTTTGATAAAGGAGTGTGGTTTTTTGGTGCAATAACTATAGTGTTACTTCCCCTGGTGTGGAAGTAATTTTATTAATATAAAAGTCCTTAGAGTCTGCCAATTTTATCTACACTACTGTTTTAAGAAGCATTAATGTGTTTACATGGATGCATTAATACCAATGTAAAGATGCATTACACTAGGAGCTTCCCTCCTGTCCGGGAAGGAAAATGCAGCATTCTGTGGAAGTCAGCTCAGTTCTGCTGTAACTAGCCTTAAAACGTCACACCCCACAGAATTATACTAGTGTAATTTTCTATATAGACCACGTCCTTTTCCAGTATCTTGCCTCCTTCAACAGGCTAGTGTAAAATATCATTATACTGGTATTTACAGTAGAAAGTTTTAACAATGTATCAAGACCAAAATAAACTGATTTCTGACAGTGCCACAGCGGCATTTCTTCCAGCTGCAAGCACACAGGCAGACTTTTCCCTAGACAAGGGCTGCAGGATGAGCTGTTTTACAATGGGACATTTTCTAAATTTCTGTTTGGTTTGTCTGTGTAATTAAAACAATATAGTGGTAAGCTTAAACAAGTTTGTAAATAGGAATAAGCTCCCCTGAAAGCAGGGCTTTGCACGAACTGGCCTTTATGAACCGTTGTCTTCCTCAAGCCAAACTGCCAGTTCAGTTGTATTTCATTGGCTGATCAATGGCTACCGTGAATAAATTTATATTTGAATCCACTGTTTAAAAGGCAGGTGCCAGTATCATGCAAATTCTTGGCACACTGTTCACATTCACAACTTAGAGACTGAACAAGCAAAGAAATGAGATCAGCCTTCACTCTCACATACGTTAGTCAGAAGTGAAAGTTCAAGCTGTAAGACGCTGAACACCTTCCTGTTAATAAACTCAGGACATGAGTATCGGTGCTATCAAATATACACCTTTTACAAGTAAATGCACTTCTTCCTAAAGTGGAAAAACAGCCTACAGGATTGCAGTGACAGCTTGGTCTCCATGTCCATTCAACCTTTGGATTCTCTGAAGAGCACAGAGCAAGCAGAACATCAACTGCTATTAACTGTGATCACTGGGGGGTTTGATGCTTTCTTTTCCCAAGGAGAACAGAAAAGACCGAGCAATAAAGTCAAACAGGCAGCAATAGCTTTTATGTGCATTTAAACTAGTTTGATTTTTAATTCGATACCTGAAGATTACAAGCTCTGTATTCCATTACAAACCCTCAATCATCTCAATGCCCACATCCAAAAAGATACTCTCACACGTAACCAGGAAAAATAAAAACCAAGCCCAGCAGGTCTATGGTGGAAAGAAACAAACGGATATTTATTAGAAAATAAGAAGGCTTCAAGAACCCTCTTACTACGTGGGAGGTATCAGCTAGCCGTTAACCCACCAGCGCAGAGCCAGAGGAGGCCGTTGTGTACAACCCCCGGCCGGCTCCCCTGGCTCTCCACAGCACACCAGGCGCTGCGCTCACTCCCTGACCTCACCAAAGGGTGAACGTACTGGCAGGGGAAAAAACAGCAAGCGTGTTGGTTGAGAAATTCCTCTAGGACTCCTACCTTGCCCTCTGTAGCTGCAGAGACAGACACTATCACGTTCCGCTTCAGGAGTAAGAGTTAAAAGTAGGATGATTAAACTGAGGCATCCCCTAGGCTTCAGGAAAAAAATGAAGAGTTTCTTTCTTGGCCCAGAGTTAGAGCTTAGGCCAGTAGGAGTCAAGTTACTGACTTCTTTCAGAACTTTCCATGCAAAACCGCTGAGTAAGGAGCTAAGCACAAGAGAGTTTAGTCCTAAGGTTGTTTCAAAACATTTCACCGTGTTGGTCTGAAATACCTTGAAACTGCAGAGTGAAAACATGCATTCCTCAGCCAGCATGACGTAAAAGATAAATGTCAAGCCTGCCAATGTCAACACTGTTTTTCCCATGCTACTAGTTTATAATTACAATGAAATTCATACAAAGGTAACAATCTCACTAAAACATTTAAACCCATACCTTGTGGTCTAATGGTCTGAGTTATTACCACTGGCATCCTAATCTGGGTAGTCTGGCAAGCAGGGGTTCGTTTCACAGTTTGAGCAGATGTTGACTGGATAATCTGCTATTATTAAAAAAAAGTATACTTATATTATACTCTTTATACACAAACACACACAACGTAAATATACTAATACCTGTAATTACTAATATAAGCATGTGGATCTCTAAAAGCACAACCAGCTAGTGACAAAAGTCATATTCATGTAATGCCTGTGGTTGTGTGTGTGTGTATATACCTATTTTGTCGTTATGCTTTGAAAAAAACCAAACGATATTCGACACAAATGTCATATGTCACAACTTTCATCAAAAATATATTTCAGAATAGTAAGGTTTAATATTAAAGTTTAGACTTCTGTCTTCAGAAATTTTACTAGAAAGAAAAGCATTTTTGTAGAAGAAAATGCTGCAATAATTTTAGTGGTATCCACCTATAACCATTAGGCCTTTCACTATATATCTATGCTTTTTAAAGAAAATATATACTAAAAGTAAATTCTAAAATATTATGAGTTCCAAAGTCAGATATACACAGAAAGAAAACCATGTTTTGTGGTGATCATACACTCTTCATCTTTAAATGTTAACTGGATATTCTCAAGGTTTTACTTACTACTAAGCCAAGTTCTGAAGTCCTTCCCCAAAACCGAAACCAGGGCAGAAACTTAGAATTTGATCCATAAACAAATCAAATCAAAAAAGAAAAAAGCTGAAAGGGTCATGTCTAAGCAACAGCAAAATGTATGTTCATGAAATCAGGGACTAGGTAGGCACAGATGTAATGAACAGAAGATTCAAAAAGACGATGCAGAGCTGGAAAAAAACACCCATAAATAGACTTTGGTAACAAACCACAGGCGAATGGCTGCGAATAAGATTACAACCACAACTCAGGCATGACAACTTCAGAAGTCATATGTTCTCCACAGTCACAACTACGTTCCTCCCGCTGCACGATGTGCCTGCTGCTCTGGAACGATGCGGCTCCATCCCGCACCCGCCGGACGCAGCGTTCCCGCACTGCTCACTGCTACCGCACCTTTATTCAACACCAGACAGCATTATTCTCAGCACATCTCAGGCCATAACTAGCTGAATAATAACCGGCCAAATCCCTGGCTTCAAAGTATGCTACGGAGAAAAGGAAAGGAGAAACAGGATTTTCAAATGAGATGTAAAAGCAGAGAACAAAGAGGCTACGGAACAAACAGGGAATTGTTCCATGGGCAGGAACCTGGGCTCCCGAATGGGAAGAGAGAGAGGTGAAAACTCAAACGAGAAGAGAGTAACGAGGGAACACGACCTGTAATGTCATCTGGAGAAAAAACAAACAGGGCTGTTCTGAAGTTACGAAATTGCATTCTGTACATCCTAAAATAGTAAAAGTTGAGAAGTGATAATAAACCTGTGGAAATAGAAGCATTAGCAGTAACTACCTCGCAGAAAGAGAAAAGGGGAAAAAAGATTAAGGATTCATCTTCAACTACGGACACTGAAGGAAAACGGAGCATTTGTACTAAGCACAGAAATGGAGCAACTGGATGTAAGTTTACTTGGTCAAGACAGGCAGTGAGTAAATAGTGACACTCAGAGGGGAAAGAATGAAGTAGCTACCATGCTTAAAACCAGGAAAGAAATAGAGGTGATCAGTGAAAATGAGGGAAGAAGTTGAATTTGAATGCATTCTGATGCACAGGAAACATGTACAAGTGTATTTTAATAAGTAAGGAGACAAACTAGCCTATAGAAAAAAAAGCCTACATTGGTATAAAAAAGGAGAATGTTGCCACTTTTACAATACTTTATTGGATGAGTTTTCAGAGGATAGTGAATAAAAGCAGCCATACTTTAACTGGCCAGAAACCAGGCCAAAAAGGAGATGCGTATGACCTGTGGACAGAATTACTATCTGGTATTACAGTAATCATCTGCGATTAGATTTTTTTCCCTGTGAAGCAAGCAACTTCTACAGTTCACAATCAAGCACTGTTTTACCCCATTAATATTTTCATATGAATGTCCTAAAAAAAATGAGCCAGTAACACCATTAAAGATAGGACAGTATATAACCATTTAAGATGACATAAATAATGGCAATATTTTTTTTTACTCTCAAATTCATTCAAAAAGTGTCCTTTAACAAGTACTGTGCTAGAACTTCAATGTACGTAAAAGTGCTGAAAGTGTAGAAAATGATTCAGAAATAAACTTTTCCAAGGGGCACAGATCAAAATCATCATCTTAAATTCCATATGGAAACCAATCGGCAACAAGCACATCCTCTCTAAAAGGAACAACTGCACCTGAACTCAGAGCAAAGTTCTACACTAACTTTAATTCCAGTTTACGTACAGTTTTAAGATACGTTTCAACACAGATGTAATCTTCAGATCTGGAAGTGATTAAGGAATGAAGAATGAACATTGGCAATTTGTTTCTGAAACAGAATGTGTAATCTTTGCAGGCAAACAAGGGACATAGTAAAAACTGATGAATCAGAGGTAACTGACCCTACATTAAAATTTATAAACAATCTAAACCACCTTTCATCAATTAAATTAATTCAAACTGTTCTAATCCTCTTGTCTACTTTCCCAACAACATAAACATTACTGTTATGTCCTTAACTTGGCCCAGAAAGTGTAGACAATGACCAAGGTACTAGCAAGCTAGTCTGGGAGATTATTAACTTAACCAAATTATTCATATTTCTCACAGCCTAAAAATACACACAATAAGTGTACCACATCCAATGCTATCTCTTCATACGCTGAATCCCAAATGACCAGTTCCTTAGCACCAATTTGGTAACCCAGACTGAGCCAGAAGATACAGAAGTGGATGTTTCAGTACACGGAGGTTATCAGAGGCATTACTGCAGCCTTCGGAAAAGGGGAGACCTTCCTGCTGTCCGGAACCACCTAATGGGGAGATGTAGAGAAGACAGTGCCTGACTCTCTCAGAGGTGCAGAGCAGAAGGATGCGACACAATGGGCGTAAGTTGGAACATTGGAAATCTCAATCTAACATGAGGAAAAAAAAATAATTTACCACGAGGGTGGGCAAGCCCTGGCACAGGTTTCCCAGTGAGGCCGTGTAATCTCATCTTGAAGACACTCAAACCGTGCCTGGTCAAGGCCCTGGGCAGCGTGCTAACCCGTGAGCAGGAGGCTGCACTAGCCACTTCCAGAAGTCCTTTGCAGCCTTTTACCACTACATCCGTTATCATAACACCAGTGATCTTATAAAGGTGCTGAGTCACAAAAGGTAACAAGACAGAATACAAAAGCCTTCAAAGTTTACAGAAACTGTTCATCATCCCATCTCCACTAAAAAGAAGGGAAGCCATTTTCATTATTTCCAGCACTGAAGACAACAAGCACAACAGCAGAACAACAACAGCACAGAAAATCAAAAAGACTTAATGTGATTTAGGCATTGCCTGGATTTGATAATGAGTTTGGAAAATACTGATGTTACAATCAAGACAGTGCCGAGACAGCAAGTACTGTCGTATAGCAGCTTAGTCCTCTTCAATCTATCAGTCAAAAGTTGAAGAATCATCTCCCAGGCTGCTGCACTTTGGGGTCTTCAAGGAACACAATGAAGCAGGAAAGTCAGGCCATTGCTTCTCTGAGTGCAATACGTGAAAAGCTACCTAAATTATTTTCCATAAATTAACACATTTCTGCAAAATAAGATGTACATTTCTCACAACAGAAAGTATTTCCCTCTTTCGTCTTTCTGCTTTTCCCCTTAACTGCCACCTTTCAACTCCACTAGTCGCACTCACTTTGATTCCCCATTTGTCTGCTCCTCCAGCCAAGTTCCTTCTCTCACTCCCGCCTGCTTCAGACTACCCTCTCTATTTCTGAAGCTCACTTTATTGCCACATCTGTAAAAAGGGGTGCTTACACAAAACCAGCAGACTTATGAAGATGGAAAAAGGATATTTAACAGTCACACTACTGATAACCAGAATAACAAAGCAGTGACAGCTGAAATACTTATTTTTCTTAAGGCCCTTCTTCCAAAAGCTTAGATTCAGTAAGAGAATGAAGTAATAGAGCTCTCTGGTCCTAACTCAAGCCAAGAGGTGATGATCGTACTATGACTGGTGGGAATCTTCTACTGTGTGTGTTACTGCAGGACAAAGAACAGATTAGAGATGTGAACACAGACCAGTAACTAACAACACAAATGACCAACAAATACAGACCAAGAAAGAATTCAGCCAAAGCATATAAAAACGTATAAAAGTAGAAAGACTGGTAATTCTGTTCTTTTTCTCTTCCCTAAAGCAGATGCTAAATAAAAATGAAAGCTACTACCTACAACCCACTGAAAGGAAAAGTCCTTTAGGACAATTAGATTAGAACTCTCTGCTTAAGTTTTGGAGGACAAGGATTTTGCAAGTCTCAGCAATCCGGATGCTCCTTTACCGATGCAGACGCATGGGGTCCCAGCGATGGGCTGCCCCTTGACAGGCTGCATCATCAACCTGCCTCAATTCACATAAACCACACTCTGCACCAAAAGCATCTGATCCAAAAGCTCAAGCACACCCAATACGGCAATAGAAACAAAAGCAAAGGAAATAGAAGCTGATGCAAAGAATGGAAAATCAAAAGTAAATTTGGAAAATATATCCTTTACCAAGCATTTTTTCTCTCAATTAAGTTTAAAAAGAAAGTACTGTGGAAGGAAGAAACAAGCCACTTGTAAACGTACAAAATTCAGAATGGCTATGGTCTGATATGACATTTATCTTCACTCATGAGTAAACGCTTGCTAACTCACTTGTGGCTATGCCACTTGTGATTTATCAGTCTACTCACTCCTGAAGATAAATGTCATATCAAACCTCAGCCATCATGTAGTCTGGCAGCATTAACTTACAATGTTCATGCTTTTATGGGCCTAGAATTCCTATTTACCATTGTTTACCATGCTGTAATAATAGCAGTTACAATTTTTCAACTGTGCCTCAACATTTGTGTAAGCAATTCTTTTTCTTCCCAAATAAAAAAAGAAAGGTCTTTTAAAAGCTTAGCATGTAATTTTTAATGCTAATATGAGAACAATGTTATTCCATTGAGTATATGTCTTCAAAGCAGCAATGAAGAAAAATAAGCCCCAAAGCCACTGGATCACTTGTCCCTCCTGCTCCCCAGTTCATTACATAGTTCCTCCTACAGAACTTCACCTGGTCTCATTTTGAATGTTTTCAGTGATGGCTTTTTCATCACTGCCTTTGGGAGCCTGATCTACCATGTAACAATCTGCATTACTTAAGGATATTTTGCCTTATAACCTGCCTAAATCCTGCTTTGCTTAGTTATATCCTGTTATTCGTATTTATACTCTCCTTAGACCGCTCTAAATAATTCAGCGATACACTTTGATGTTTAAACCCTTAAAATATTTGTAAATGTTTTTTATGCTCCCCTTTAGACAGTTTTTGTCCAAGTTACGTGGGTTTAATTCTGTTAAGCTTTTCTTTTAGTCTTTGCTTTCAAGTCTGTCCTTTAATTGCCATTCTTTGTTACTGGTTTCCAAACAGCATTCATCGCCAATATCCTCCTTATATTAAGGTACAGCCTGCAAAATTCTGAAAGTAAAGTCCATGATAACAACTCAGAAAACTACTAGGCTGTGTTTCAAATAGGCATACAATTTGTCAAGTACATACTTTGTTCCTGTTAATGGATCCCAGCCATCTACTGCTCAACAGACATTTTTATTTACATTTTATCATACATGAAATTCCAAGTCAGTGACTAGATCTTTATTAGTTCATTAATAGAAACTATTCCTTTTACCCAAATACCCATCTTTTACTCTTCCATTTCTAAGCTGCCTTGCACACAGGACAAAAAGAAAATTATCTCCTGTGAGTGACTAAAGTGTGTACAAATGACAGTCATTCAACAACACAAAACTGACGCCAGAAAAAGCTTCAGTAGAGAATTAAAAAGCAAAGCAGAACATCCCCATATAACATAATGCTTATTCTGCTGTTGTATCTTGTTTCCAAATTCCATCATTCTCTCATTTTTTGGAGCCTCCAACCACTATGACAGTCCCTGCAAAAGTCTTAGTAAATGTTTTAGCAAATACTGTTCTAATGTAACTTAGAATATGGTGAAATCTCCCCTCTGGACGCTGTGCACAATTTACTGCAGCAACAACGGTCCAAATGTATTTCTATGTATCTTTCTTAATCCTAGACCTGCATAAATCTTTATATTGCTTTGCATATAATTAAATTTGTTTTCATCAAGATGGAGCGCTTTGAATTTCTTACTGCTTCTTTATCATTTAAATTTAATAATTGGCTTCAACCTTCAGGAGAACTTTCTCCTTACAATGCAGTGTCAACGCAACACATGAAGTGCTAACCAATCTCCATTTCTCATCAATCTACTTACAACTTCAACACATTTAATAAAGAACGTCTCTCGTATTCATAGAAATTTTATCTGCTCTAACATCCAGAACAAGAAGGGTAATGTCTGCATATATAAGGCTATATAGAGCTCCTGCCCCCTAAGAATGACAATTTAGACAAACTCTGAACATTGCACTTAAACAATTAAAAAAATTGATTGCTGACTTACCTCATTAGTGTCTGATCAATAAAATATTAGCCTAAGATTATTCCCTTTTTCCCTAGCTAGAAGTAGTTACCAGTACTAACAGCACTGTCTAGCTCTTTAAAGCATAGATTTTTCATAGTTTTGGAACATGATTCCAGTACTTTACAAAGCAGATAAATAAAATATTCTCCTCTCTCATCTCCGCTAACACTGTACATTTTAATGCTGATGTCTCCTTTGCACAATCTACATTGCATGCTGAACAGTGTACACGGAATTCCCATGGTGCAAGATACCTACACATAACCGGGAGAAGTATCCCCCCATCAGACCCCTTTGTAAAACAGAAAAGTCCAAAGAAAGGAACGGCTAACAGATTCTCCACATTTTCAAAGAAGCTAGCCTACTATAAACTGGCTAGCATGAAAGGATCTCTATTCCAAAGCAGGCTTGCCCTTCTGCAGCTGGGCAGTTTGCAAAGCCAGCTGGAACGCTCTCCAGTGAGCTCCGGGCTGGGAAAATCTGGAGCTTGGCCAGTTTCCTCCCCCGGCGCTGGGCACCCCTGGGCAAGCCAGCTGTAGCCTTCCTCTGCCGGACACGGCCCCGGCAGGACGGCCAGCAGCTCCTTGCTCTGCTCTGATTTCGGGAGCTCTAAGAAGTGCGAAGAGCTATCAGCGTCACCACAAAAAAAGTCAATACTTACAAACAATTACCAGTGTGATACGGAGATGCTGCTGGGTTGTCTGCTTGGCACCCCGGTTGACGGTTGTTGCAGTATAAAAGATTTTTTGTATGCAGTAACTCAGTGTCTGATGCTGCTTTTGTATGTACAGAACTAATTTGAGGGCCATTAAGAAGTGTTTGGTTAATGTAATGTTTGGTTTTATTAATTAATTAATTCCTGATAAATTGAAAGCAAATACAGAAAGCCAGTTTTGCAATAAAGCCAATAAATTATGATTTTTAACGTATTCACTTCTCCCTAAATATCTTCTGGACACGGAACAGTATTAAGCATAGTTCTGCTCTGCACGGTTTGCTACCTTTTGGAAACGTAGCAGTCACTTCATGCACCCAATAAGATGAAAATTCAGTCCTAGACCTAGACCTCCTTACAGACAGAAACCCAACTTCTCTTGCCCATCACACATCAACCTCCACTATATATCTATTACTCCAGCAGTTTCTGGCTCCCTCTCATTGCATAGGTATGTTGAATAAGATGACAGGTCAACTCTTCCCATTGCTAATCTCTACTCAGGTTAACATCATGACGGCTCACTTTGAGTACGCATGGGCACGTGAGACAGACACAGAAGGTGTCACTCCCATAAATTTGGCTTCATCCCATTCAGAAAATACTCCACAAGAACTAGAATCATAAGAGTAAGAATTCCTGCGGACTTACTGACACATTTTTGTTCTACATCAGTGTTTCTCAAAAGGTGGGGAGCAACCTGCCTAGCAGGCACAGGAGTGTGTAAGGCGGGTTGCAAAACACTGGAAAAAGCCCTGTTAGCTGGCAGTAGGTTAGTCCTAAGATTGTGGCATGAGATAAGGTTAGACTTAGTGGCCGTGCGCATTTATACTTGTAAGGAACCTGTCAGAAACTTGCCCTCCCCAGGACAGGGAGTAATTTTCACACCTACTGCTTGTAATTACAACCAGTTCCTGCTCCCCTACCTGCAAGAACCAAAGCTACTGTCAATTCAGTCTTACAAAACATGGGCGATTCAAAAAGAAGTCACAAAAAGTCAGATTAATACAACTGTCTTTCTAATGAATACAACAGTCCAGAAGGGGTGGGTGAACCATCTTAGAAAAAGAAAGAATGCAAGTGGCCTAACAGAAAGCAGCTGAGTTAGGGTGCAAAACATGCAAGTGTCTTGTGTGTCTTACAAAAGCCAGTCAGAAGTCTTAGCATCTAAGATGTTCTTGCACATTAAAACTATGCTCACTAAAGGATGGTGAAATGATATTAATTTCATTGTAAAGTTAGTAATTTAACTGCTAGAAAGTATTTGTAAGGTTCAAAAGACATGGCTCAGATGTTTTCAGATTGTGCGCTGCCACTTTTAAATTAAAACAAAAGAAATATTCTCTCCACACACGTTAAAATTATTTATATCCTTTATAGAGCCTGTAAACTCAAGGACAGATCACTGTAAGATTTTACATTATCACATGGGCGTTTCTGAATCTTGATAATATAAATTTTTACAACCTGATATGCCTTCTGGAACTTCTCAATTTGATTTTGAAACCTAAGTCAAGTACTTGACTCATACATACACAGAAACCACAGACAAACTCTTACGTCTTCACTTGAAGGATGATAATGCCTGTATACACTCAAGGCCTTGTAAAAATCCTAGACATATTTTAATTACAACTGTAAACACACACGCAAGATGCTACATAACAGCAGGATATATTCACTGTACTCTCAGTGAGTAACTGGCTGTACAGTTGCGTTACTGATTGTGCCTTTGAAACGAATGACTCTAAGCACATACTACTCCAATATGCACAACAATGATACATTTCAGTAAATAACAAAGTATGGCACTATTTCTAAACAAAACATGCTGCTACAGTACAGTTATTCTTCTGCAAGATTTTATAACTACGTGTACAAGAGTTTAAAATGAGACAGAGTCAATTTTAATGCAGACTAATCTAAGCAAAGCAGCATACCTAATGACATACTAAAAATTATACTCTCTAAATCTTGAAAAGCTTTCTGTTCTATATCTGTAATTAACTCAAGTTCCACTGTGCTTATATAACAATCACTGTATTCCAGACAAAAGGCCAAGAGCTTACTTTCTTAAATTCAAGCTATGTTAATAATGTTATCTAAACACGTGAACTGCCATAAGATGAGGTACTACTATACACCACAGAATATCATACAAACAAAAAAGTATTTTCCCAAACAAGCTGCAATAAAAATAACATTGAGAACTGCTATGCAGTTTGTTAAGAAATTCTCTTTTATACTACAGTACCTACCAGTTGAGAACTCTGATTTGACTGTACCACCTTAACCTGAGGAGGCTGCACTGTATTTGATACAGAGACTGTGCAAATGTTGTTTGGTTGCCTTATTCCTATTGTCTGCGTTGTGACAACAGCGGAAATGCTTCCAGAGGCAGATTGAGGTATAACTTGTGGTAGCTTGGTTTGCTGAAGAGACTGCTGAGACGGCTGTCCTTGCAAAACTGAATGTTGACTATTCAGTAAAGATTGTCTCAATGCAGGTAGACTTTTCTAAAAACAGAAGAAAGTTTACGAAATATCAAATTTAGCAGGTTGTCAAAAAAATTTTGAAATTTGCAATTTGCTGTAAACATGATTAAAAGAATGCAACTTTCTTTACAATTTTGCTGTCTGCCTATTCATCAAAAAGAAATAAGATTGAACATATTTTGTAAGAGAAAGAACAGTTTAAATTTTTTAATAAGCTTTCATTTTGGATTTAGCATAGAATAATAGCAACCCTGTAGATTTTAATGTGCCCTAATTCCACCGTAGCAGTAAAATTTAACACTCCCCTCCTCAAGAGTACCTAGAACTTGTAGCTTAGGTCTTTCGAAGGGCAAAAAATGGAAATAGAAAAGGCAGAACCACAGGAACAAGCCTATTCCCATCACATGCTAGAAGAAGCAAGCTGCACCAATTTACTTCTCCTGACATGCCTCCAGTACCTAGAACACTATGATTTACTTGTCGATGCCCTACAGCAATCACTGTTTACTGTATTATTACTGATCTAATGTATTCTGACTGGATTAGAAAAGTGTACTATTGTATGCTTCATGTCCAGACCAGTTCAACCAAAAAAAAAAAAAAGAGTTCTAAAAGGCTATACTTTCCCTTCACGAATAAACTTTTTACTTTTTAAGTGGTAGCAGCGTTCTTTTGAAGTGCTCCCCCCAGGCAGCTGTAGAATGCAACAGTGTTTAGCCCAAGCTACAGTTCTTTCTAAACTTCTAATATTTATTTAAAAACTTGATGCGTGTTGCCAAGAAAAGACTTCAAAGAAAGGAAACAAGTTAAAACTTAGCATGATGCTAGAAGTGACTGAAGTATGAGAGCAGGAAAAGGCACAAATAAGGGTTAATGATAACTTGCAAAAACAGAAGAAGCAGACGGAGAGAGTTTTGAAGAAAAGCTGAAGTGAGAGAAGAAAGAGGAAATCTGCCCTAAACTGAGAAGATTTGGACTAGAAGAAAAATGCTTTTAAAATTATAGCTGTGGTTTTGCTGGGGCATAATTAAACACACTTTGTATGTTTGTATATAACCTTGCATATGGAAGCTACTGTAGCTAATATACAGACCCAATTAAAAGTCAAGTTTACACCCACGTATACTAACTTAGGACCCAACAACAACTCCATTTGGTATCACATTAGAACTTCTATTACAGATTACTTCCAGATTACAAGCAGGATCAGCTAATCAATTTTTTGGTATATTTTATATCCAGTTTAGATTTTCATAATCACCGTTACACATGCATTGAAAGTTATCAAGGACTCAAACGTAGATTACAAAAACAATGTGGAAAGAGCTTATTAAATTACTTAAAGCATTCTATAGAAATAACTTGTGACTTCCAAATCTTCACAAAAAGTGGCCTACTATCACAGAAAAGTATATGCATTGTAACAGTAAAGGATCACTACAGAACAGACGAGAGATGATTTTTCAAACTAGGGAGTAACTGCTTTATAATAGAAATCTAATTACTACAATGTTCTAGATCAGGGCTACTCAAGCGGTAAACTCCACATTAGCTCTGGACGACAAATAAATTTTTCTTAAACCTAAACCAAGGCCCCAAACACACAGGGTCTCCCTCCTTGGAAATTTTTATTCCTTACCATCCTCTCAAGCTGCCAGGGAACCACCAGCTGCAGGTCCCGGCCACAGAAGCAGTAACGAGCCCCTGGCTGGCGACAGAGGAGCCGCCTGCGTGCCGCTTCCGCCCAACTACATTTCAGCAGAAATTGGCAGCGTGAAGGAAAAATTGAGCAGTCCTGCTCTAGACAGGCAAAGCCATTTCCATTTAAAAAGTATATTCTAAAACTTAACGTACTGACTTTTGCATCGAAAAAAAAAAAATCTATCTGAACAATATTCACATTACCTTAAGGAAAGGTACAAGATATGGCTGAGGAGATGATTTGAGTTCCGACTGAAGACGGCCTGTAAATTCTTCTGGATCAATCTTTGCATCCTTCAGGGGGAAGAAAAAAAAGCATCAACAACTCAGTTCAGTTGTTTGGTTGGTTTTTTTCCAGGTAATATATATGTATCTATCTCCAGCTACATAGGCTACCATATCAAGAAGAACTTTCAAAGCTGAAGTCCCTCAACTCCTCTGTATCTATAAAATCCTTCTATCAAGAGCTAATTTCTGCATGTAACTCAGAATTCAGGCAGTTCCCTTGGGGATGTGCAATTTAAGATACAAGATCCCACAAACACCCAAGTCTTTTTTGGGATTCCATTCTCTTGATAACATGTACATAATGATTTCTTTTTTAGAATATTAATAAAAAACCAAGTTGCTGAAGTACCCTTACAAACTATTACAAAATTTGTCAGCCCTTGTAATAAGAAAGTATCTTACTTAATTCCAAAACCAATTTTGCAGGTTCAATTTATGAACTTCATACTATATATGTAAAGCTTATGCATATACATAAGTGTATATATATATAAAACTTTCACATGTATAAATGCGTGCATGTGTACATATCTGTATATACTCACAAAATATACAATTGTAAATATATGAAACATATATTCAGTAGTTTATTCAGCACTTAATACAGGAGGACTCTATAGTCCAGGTGTATTTATAATACTTCTAAACTATCATTAGTTACAATCTCAGGTTGTAATAAAAGCATTTGTCGGCTTTCCTTGACTAATATGGAACAAGAACAAACCAAAACAACCTTCAATAAATATAGTTATTATATGTGTGTCTCGTTACTTTGTTTAAAATATTTTAAGTAGTTACTTTTACTTGGTTAATCTTTCTGTTTTCAAAATTTAAAATGAGTTTTTACTGGAACCACTGAATATTATTGCTGAATGGCTCCTACTTGAAAAAAACTCTTAGGCTTGTCTAAAATACACAGGCTTCTCTGTCAATGAATTCAAAGAAATATATATCAACCACCTTTAAATCCAAGTTCTTCATAGACTATATTTAATTTCTTTTAGGAAGGTGGGCCGTTTGTCCAGCTCCACAGTAACATCTGTCTGCAACGCACTTATACAACTGATTGAACACCCTGTTGCACTGCAGACTCCAGTAAATCAGCCTTTTTCGGGCCCAAGGACTCTGTCTAGCTGAAACACAACTTGAAATCTGCTTGAAATCCCCCTGCAGCAAAGGCTCCGTGCAGGGGCACCCAGCTGGAGGAGGGCCTGGACTCAGCAGCTCAGCAAATGCTCTCCTTCAGTCCTACAAACTCTAAACCATGTCATCAAGGCTAATATCAACGCTAATTCTGTGGTTAAAACATTTAATAGCTTCTTACTGTTCCAGAAAAGACCACGGTGGTTTGGAGGAAAGGAACTTAATGAATGGCCAAGGAAAAATCCGGTATTTTACTCTAGTTTTCTAAATAAACAACCAAAATATTATCCATCAAAACAAGAGTGTTTTTGATGAATGCACACTAAATACTTTGTTGCATTTCCCCTGTCAGAAACTAAGAGAAAGCCTACCTTTAACAGATTTTTGAAGATCTGTAAGGTACAGGACATTCGCATTTTGATGTAGCCCAACTCCTTTCACTTTCATTACAGCAAAAAAATTAGTTAAGATCAAAGCAATACTTTTCAGCATACGTAAATAACAAGCTTAATAGAAAACTGACAAAATGAAAGAAAACTAAATTTTTACCAACAAATCCTGAACCAGAGCTTTCACATTACGGGACGTTTCTGGAGACGGTGAATTATGAGAAGCAAGTTTTATAAGGGTAGCTAAAAAGTTTTTGCATTTTTTCACATTCTCTTGCATTTCCTGTAAAAGCCAAAGAAAACAAATATCAGATCCATGCTATCTTCCAATCAGGATCAATGCATGCTGCGATCACTATGAATAGGGCAAATGATAATATTGTTCTCATTCAGGCAGGACATGTTTGAAATACATCGGCGGCTATCGTACTATTGCTGCTAGTTACCTGACATTTTCTTCACTTCTTTATGTAACTGAACATCATACCTCATGAATACTAACAAAAAAAAAATCAATGAAAGAAATATAATATTTTACAGTCTGTTTTGATAAAAGTAACCTTAAATATGAGAAGTAACACAGCAATTTGTTGGAGATGCATTCTCCTTTGAGATGCTCTATACACATGCACAATGTTCCCCAAGCTATCTCAATTTGTTAAATTATTGATTCAGGATGATTTTGTACAAAGCAGCTACAGCAGCAAAATCAAATTAGAAAGAGTCTTCAAACGTCATCATATCTCATCTTTTCTTCATCAGTAAGAAAACAGATGCTTTAATTTGCTCAAGCCGTTATTTTTATATGGCGTAATTACTCCAAGAAACAGAAATGTTACACTTCGGTGTAACCACAGTTTTGAGGCCCAGCAACATGATCATAATGCAGCCCGTAGACTGAAGGCCTGATTGCTCTGTCTACAGAAACAGAACGGTTCTCTCGCCACTGACACATCCATGGCAGGATGGGGAAAGCTGACCACGAGTGTTCTTTCTTCCTCCCTCAGAATCCATACCCCATTTAGTTGAAAAGAGGGGAAGGGTTCCTTGTTCGTCAGGCATTTATTCCACCACGGGAAGTGTGCTTGCGTGAAGAAAAAGTTCTTTCTGCTCCTGAATAGACTTCAGAAGTTCATAAAGTACTAAGAAAGCCAAGCATCTAGTATTTTAAAACTCACCTGTGATACAACGGTGGTTCCAGGTACAGGAGAGCTTGGTATGACCTGGGGCTGTGCTGGTACTTGGGCTGTTGTATGAGGCGGAAGCGGCAACCGAGGCTGACCCTGGGTTTGTGCTGAACCTTGAGTCTGTCCACCAGTAATCACTGCAGGTTGTTGAGAAGATGATGTTCCAGTTGCTACTGTTGTCTTGAATAAGTTTTGAGCGCTTGTTGTAGCTACTGATACCTATTAACATTTTATATTGAAAAAACAGGTAGTTATCATCTTTTAGTTCTTTTACTCAACCATAAAGATCTTGAAAACGCGACAAGAAAAACGCGTTTCCTTTCAAATACACCCTTACTAACAAAACAAACCCATTGACTTTACTTACTTATTATAGCCCTAATTTTGTCACCCTTTACTGAACAGTGAAACTCCCCATTTAAAGTTCTTTTTATTAAAAAATAAGCGTACCACTAAAAAATGAGTTGCTATTATCCAGCCCTTTAAAAGCACCATGATGACATGACTTCTATAACCCAACTTTCTATACATTTGGCCTTTCATATAAACAAGTCAATTCCCAATGGTCTGTGGTCACGTTGTCAGGTTTACAGTGACCTACACCACAGTGACAGCTCTAACACAGCTTCCCAAACAAACATCCCTCTCTTCACCTCTCTTTTGCTTTTTATATTCTTGGTACTTACGGTGGTGTGCGAGAGAACAGAGCCCCCCGGCAGCGTCGCGGCAGACGTAGCGCTGACTGGTGTGGCAGTTGACTGGACAACTTTGGCTTGCACTGGAAGTCCCAGGCGGACAGTAGATGTGGCTACAGAAGTTGGTTGCTAATAAAGGAAAAATAAGCATTTTGAGGGTTTTTTTCTCCTTAGTAACTTGATATCCAAGACTTTTTAATAATAGTAACGCTGAAAAAACCCAAGCCCAGTGACACATCCTTAAATATATATTCACAAATAATGCAAAAATGAGCTTTCTTATGTACAACGATATGTTTGCAATATTTCTCCTAAAAGCTATTTCTCATACAGATGTGAGGAAACTATTAGGAAAAAATAGGATATGACCTGCAAAAAAATTGATGTTACATCAATGTATTGGTTCAGTTGTAATATTTACATGTCAGTATTCATCAGTATTTGAGTTCATAATTGCTCACAACAGATACTGGTCATTTAGCTATTTACTGGCCTTTTCTAGTTCTTTTTCTTGAAGAAAATTAATAGAGAGAGAAAATTCAGAGAGCAGAAAAGTATTTTCAAAATAATTCCAGATTAAATTATACAGAAACTAACTTTCACGGAAACAGAGTCTAAGCATTTTGAGACCCTTTGTCACAGAACACATACTCTATAACCAGACAGCAACTGGAACACTAAGTGCAGACAAAGGAAAAGGACTGGTTTGCAGCCTTTCACTCAGTAGCATACTCTGCAACTCAATACATTTCCCTCATGCAGAAACCATATTAATTGTTTTTGTAATTTACTTTAAGTGGGAGAGAGAGAGACTGAAATCTCTTACCATCATGTAAAAGGACAAGACTTAGGAATTAAATGTGTCTCCAGGAAAGTTGTTAATTCTACAGGAATATAAATACCATTACGGAAGAAATACATCACGCAGTATGGCAATTATGACAAAAAGAGAACCAATCATTATTAAAAATGGAGGCTTCACTGGTCTCTTATAACTTGCATTTATTAAGGTTTGCATTCAAACACATACTTAAAAAAGACAAATTTTCTAAGTGGTGGGAGTAATAAAGCACAGACAATATCATTTCTCACAAGATAAAACTAATTTTCCTTGATTTACATTTTAAGTTATATGTCTCTATAATTAATATTTTTTTATAAAGAATGGCTTATTTTAGATTCTTACATTGCCTGTTAAACCTACATAAAATACTTCTTCAAAGAACAACCAGTACACTTAAGAGATCTCCTCCAAAGGGAACAGAGGCCCAGGCAGGCATTCAAAGCCCCAAGCATCCCTTACCAATCGGTCCAGCAACATCACCTACTGGATATCAATCTTCTGTACTTGGGGGA
>VYZM01021336.1:107590-121222 GCA_013398915.1 Dromas ardeola | reverse complement strand
AATAAAAAAAAAATCTACCTGACATCTGAACAGAACCTTTTTTTGTTGTTGTTTAGACAGCTTTCAAGATTTTTAAAGTCTTGACTAGGGATGTCTTCCATACCGAGACAGCCTAGAGGCAAGAAACAGCAGCATCACGAACAGGTAGAATCATCTGGTTTTTTGGAAGAAGGACGATACAAGCTTTGTCTGTTTTTAAATACCATACCTCTTTTCTCCAATATAAAGAAGATGGCTTGCTTCGATTTCCTTAAAGTACTGGTTGAATGAAACTATATTTACCCAAAGAACGTTTGCATTTAAACCCATAAATACTGTGTATCTTGTTTGTTTGCAATCGGTATTTCCAGGCCAAACCCAGAGTGTGACTCCTCACCAGCGAGGGCCGCAGAGATGCCGGCACAGGGAGCAAGCGGGGAACAGCAAAACTGCTGGCACCTGCTCCGTCCCAACAGCATTGGCAGCCAGAAATCCGCAAATCCATAGCCCAGACTGCTTGCTGGAGAATTTCTCTCAGCTAATATATGCCCACAATTCACCACAGGAACACACTTGAAAACTATACTGCATATAATTAAAATATACAATAATAATGGCGTATTATCCAACTGGGTACGCAATACATTCCACACATAGTATTCCACCGCGCCAGGCCACGGGAGCAAACTGTGTGACACCAAGACTAAATCCACCCTCAGCTTTAAAAATCAATCGTGACAAAAGCCTTTGATACAAAATGGCAATAAAGTCTATTAATATGTAGCATATGAAGAAAAAGCCTCACTACCAAAGAACTGCAAACAAAGTAACGCAACCCTTTAGTAAGGCGGTTCCAAACCTCATAAATGTTAAAAAGGTTAAGTATGAAAGGAGTGGATGAGAAACATAAGGAGGAACTAGCCTAGAGAAGTTCTGAAGTATCATGGAAACGATCTTCACATGACAGCGACAGGTTGCCAGAAGACACTACAAGGCCTCCCAGCACAAATACTTCAAGAAGAACTGGTAAAAACTACATAGAACAAATAGCTGTGTTTTCTATGAAAGGAATGCTGTAAACAGCTCTCATGAGAAATCCATCAAAAAGGAAAAAAAATTATCAACATTATATTAAAAAAATAATCATAACCCAATGTGTCAAGCTCCTAATGGGACAATCTAAAGGAATTTATGATGCTCTTTAAAGAAAAACTGCAAAGGTTTGGTACGATGCTATTAAATTCCAAAATTACCAAGAGAGGCTTAGAAAGGAATATATTTCCAAATGTAACTGTGTTATTTTTGATTGGACACATCACATACTTTTACATTTCCTAAATAGATGAAAGTAACATTTAAGAGGCTTTTTCCCTGTACTGAGACACACACAGGCAGGGAATCAGACCACGGATGAACGCAGTATATAACCCCATCCCGCTCTCCATGGGACCCTCGGGAACGCATACAACAGCCTTTGTGTCCCACCTGGAGCCAGCTCTGTGGCGCGGGGGTGGGCAATTGGGAGGGGGGCTCAGCACAGGGCTGCTCTGGAAATATGGCTGTCACACCGGCGCTGGCTGACGCCTGGCCAGCGGGGAGGGGATGGCCCTGGCCAAAGCCACGCGGTGACGCCAGCAACTCCGCTTCCAGGGGCACTGAGGCACTTCCACAACGGCAGCCAGTGCACACTGCAACTGCTCATGGAAGAAGTGTCCTCTACATCCCCTCCCAAAATAACCACATCTTCACTTTCCTACGTCCACCTTCTCCCCAGAGCTCTGGGCACAAGAAAAGCGACGCAAAGCCCGAGCCGTGAACAGTGAATCGCATTGTACCTGCTGTGTGCAAACAAGCTGCCTCTACATTCCAAGGCATATAGAAGGCTGCATTTGAAAAAGCAGGCCACTCTGATATGGAGAAAATATGCCCAAATATCCAGGGATTATTTGTCACTGCCAAGGCAGGACAATGCCAGTTCTAGGGATTGCATTGTGTATTCACAGCTTTATAAAATCAAGACCTTTTAAACCGCCCCGACGGGTTAGCACACCGATGTATGTAAATCCTTGGGAAGAGGTCTGTGGTACACCGGTGTTTTGTACTATAGTACCACCTACTGATGAACGTTCCGCATATCAGCACCAGTCTCCGCACTAAAAGCAAGAGAGCTTACTTTTGGCTAGTACGTTGCACCTTTCATTTCATGATCAGTCCTATCAATACACTTGTCCACTGCCAATCGCAAAAGGAAGAAAGAAAATACACAATGGCATTTGAAAAAACATTAACACAAAAGCAGGGGCAAGATTATCACAAAACACATCGCGAGACCTCTTTCCACATCTTCCAATACATGGCTTTGCTAGGTACTATGCAAAACTCAACTTTAGCAGAACATGACCTTTAAGTTTAGATTCAAATTTACAAAATATGAAGTAAAACTCAATTTTATTTTTAATCATTAATGCAGAAGACTTCTTACAAACAAAATAAGCCATGCTAAGATGCCTTGATGCCCCAAACAATAAAAGACAGTGTTTAACAAAGAGAAAACTAAGATGGGATGGCAGACACTGGCAGAAGCATAGGCTAAAGGTCAAATCTGGTAGCTCATTGTAGAGTAATTAATTTATACAACCTTTCTTATAGGCATGGGTGGTAGCTCTACCTATTATTAAGGTATCGTAACACTTCCCATTACCAAACTCTGTTTTCCGATACTTAAATTTCTGTCAGATTTCCAAAGAGTTCATGGGGAAACTTCACATGCTTGTTGACTGCCTCTCAATCCTTTTGGTTATGGTTCATCTGGAACATGCACTTCAACACCAGTTGCAGAGCAATTTCTATGTCAGGAATTTGATTTTTTCACTCGGGCAAAAATACAGCCAAATTGAGCCAAAGTGCTAACCCTTTAAAAACTTGACATTTGCACACAATTGCAGAAAATGACTGGAGGCAGAATCTCTAACAAGCCAGCAACAGAGGCAGAACGTTCATTGCCACCGCAGTTCTGGGCCACCACCGCACGGCTGAAGTCAAGCATCAGAACCCAAAGCACAGAGACGCTGCTGAGTTCCTCATACGCGCGACATCCCTTTGGGGCTCACAAACTAGAAGAACAACAGGGGAGAAAGACACAGGACTGGGAGCAATGAGACAAGAGAGGCAGAGAAGCTTGGGGCCACCAAAGAAAACCTTCAGAAATCAGAGGTTCTGAGTCCAAACCCCCAACCTCTGAAGTCTCAGCATCCTATGGGTAGAAGCAAATACCTACATAATCCACTATTAAAATGCTTTCCCATTCTCTGGTGAAGTGGCTGGTCTATCTACAATCACTAGGATTCATCCAAAGAATCTGGTGGATAAAAAGCAGCTTAATTTTGGCCCCACAATTAGATTCTACCCCTGGCTCAACTGCTCAGTGCTCGTGCTGCATGCAAATATAGATAATCTATTGCAATCAATGATTTTACGCCATATGAGTGGACAACTTGAAACACGGCGTTTGCGACCAGGAGTGGTCATGGCTGCAACTGAAGACAACGAAGTCAAACTGATCACAAAAATTAACTAGTATTTTTAACTTAATGTTTAAAATAGAGATAATTAGGCTCTGTTTTCGACTTACAAAAAGAGGCTAACAATTCCCTTAACTGCATTGTTGAGAAAGTTGTTACAGGGATAAGCTTAACAAAAAAACCTACTTGGTTATTAATTCCCACTTCAGAGGGGGGCTTAGATAATGTGCAGCAAATAAGCCTGAAGCAATCCACTGAACAGTGGAGAAAAAAGTATTATATAATTCTTCGTTAATTAAGACTGTCCAGCCTACACACTGTAGAAACTAAAAATAACAGTAGTATGTGGTCATGCAGCATAATGCGTATGCACAAGGGAGCCACTATTAAATTGCTCAGGAATCTTCTTTATAGCATTCTTGACCTTTGCATGTTGAATTTTACAACCTTCCTAATGTCTGAGTGTTTTCTAAGTTTTGAAAGATCTGTTAATGCTATGAAAGTGTAAACCGAATTTGTAAGTAGTGAGAACTTGCTGTCTGCTTATACAGAAAAGACTCATTCACTATGAAGAAATGGAAAGAAAATGGCTTTGTGGTTAAAGCGTAGCCAAGACCACACATTTTTTACTTTCTCTGGCCTTTCAACCTACCTGCCCTGCTAACACAAATGTCTTCTCCAGAAGAAGCCCAAAAACTGTCTATATAAAGAAATAGTACAGAATAGCTTATTTGATAACAGCGGCAATGCACCTCAGGCAACAACAAAGATTTACCAATTTGATTGAAATTTCTGCAAAAAGTAAAATAAGCATTTTTCAGAAAAGCAGAAAGGGCGTGGAAAAACAGTTAAAAAAAAAAGATATCAATAAACAAGAAAAAAATTACAAAAACTAAAAGATGACATAAACACCCAAACACTGCTGAAAACACTGGCATAGCGTCTTATCAGAACTATCTCAGATTTGAAAGGCTCCGCTTTCGCAAGAACAGCTTGTGAAACGTCAGCCAAGTGCAGAACTGCTCTCGACATCCCATGTGATGGCAAAGACTAAGCTGCTCTTCCCTGCATCAGACAGACTTCACAGCACAAATATATCCACTTCCAGAGCAGGTGATTCAGCACTTTGCACAAGTTCGAAAGACCTTTTTTTTTTCCCCCCCCATTTTAAAAAAGGATGGTAAAGTGAAACTTAACAGAAAGTGAACGTCAAAACACAGAAAACAAATACATTTATATCATGAACTTGAAATTCTGAAAAGTAAAAAAAAAAATAATGCCTAAAGCAAGAAAAAACACAGCTAGAAAAGAACTGTCATCCATATATACATCCATACATACTGATTAGACTATTTATGCAACAGAAAAAACCCTCAAGTGACTGGTAATCATATTTGGAGCAGAAGAATTGTTAAGTAGCCCACTTATGTGCCCAAATATTTGGCCTAAAACATCAAACTTTACACTGCCTTTCTGATTGCTAAAAATATACAAAGCAACTTAATACTGGAAAAGGCATTTTTGAATCAAAAACATTGGTAAACTCTAAGATCAAATCGGTTTTCAGGAGCACTCTCGTGCAAATTCCAACATACACTATTTCACCTGATTTGTAAACTCTGGTAACAGGTACTCTGTAATAAAATATTATGGGCCAGGCTAACATTGGTCTTTCCTGTATGATGCTCAGTTTATAATCTTGGTGTACAGCAGCACTTTAATTTTGTAACTAATGTGAAATAATTTTAATTAAAAATAATTTAAAATAATACGTAACTTATTTTTTGCTTTTTGTTTATAAATGTAAACCCAACTGCGTATTAAGAAACCAGCAAACAAAATCTGCATCAAAAGCACGAAAAGCCATAAACTGCACAAATGAAAAATGTTGATAAACAAAAGAAACTCACCGAAGAAAAACTAGATGGCAGCACCTACCTATTTTTCATAATTTCACCAGTATAAGCTTCAAAACAAGACAAGGGGGCAAAAATTTCATGCAATCTAAATAATCAGTTTTAAAAGACTTCTGAATTTACTTATTATCTCTGAAGAATATAATAAGCAAATATAGCAAGCAAAGCCACGCTTATTTGACCTGCTTGTAATACCAGAATCCTGAACAAAATTTTTCTAAGATCAACCAAAGTTCTATCAAATCATAGCTTTTTTCCTAGAAATCTTGTACCTTAACTAAGATCCTATAAGAAAGAGAAAATTATCTTCAATTAAAATTATGCACAGTTAACTAAAACCAATGTTTGCTTTAAACATCCAAATCTTTTTTATTTCATTAAATATGTTTTTTCAAACAAGCACATTATCACTGAAAATTTATTCAGAGTACAACAAAATTGCACTTCTTAACACATCAAAAGATTATGATAGTCTTCTGTAAGACTGAGTACTTTCATGTAAAACATAGGATACCAATTTTAAAAAGTCAAGCCTCTGGTAGCTGTACCAGGAAGATGAATTTATATTCACAATCTCAAAAATGATTTGGTTTTATATACCTGAATATTTTGCAATACTCTTTCCCTAAGAAAAGTGTAGTTAGCTGTAGTTAATATCCCCCCATTACAGTCCTCTACAATCTTATAATTGGACCTAATGTAAAACTATTTTATGGTACAATTGTACCTATTCATGCTTTTCTTGAATATTTTACTTAAAGAAACCAGACAGACTGTAAATGTAAGAGATCATTGAAATATCATTTGCATCTTCCTATTGCAGGCACTTCTCTCAATTACCGCTTTCTCAGTGCCATTCTGTTACCTTCATATTCTGATTCTTCTGACCGAATGCCTTTCGCTACTTCTGACTCGGTACCTCAGACACCACGCGTCCCTTTGGGCCACATGCCCAGGCTCCGGAGCCTTTGACTTTGGCATTAAACTGATCAGAGTCGAGACCCTTCCTACAAGGTACCTGCTTATTCTGATTAGCCAGTTTTCCAGAATACCACCAGGAACTGAAAACATGCCGGTTTTATTCATATTTCCCGCAGCAACAATTGAGAGGAGCATAAGTAAACGCCTAATCAAAGGTTACCCCACCTGAGAGTCGAGAAAAAAACCCAAGTCTTCCTTTCAAAATGGATTTGCCTATCTTCTCCCCAGAATCTAACGTAAACCTCTCCCCAAAGCTGTACTACATTTCTTAAATCCTCTACCCCCAAAAGCTGCAAAAAATGAAAGAAAGGTATTACAAACAATAGAAGCAAACAATGACTTCAATAGCAGAGCCAAGCACTCAAAATGTAAGAAACATCAGATTTAAGTTTGCTGTGCAACATCAATTGTGTGCCTTGATTGCCTGGCTGAAGCTTTTATCTTTGTGCATTTATCATGCAAAGACGGTAATACACTGCATGCGTGCAGAAGAGATTAATGTTGGATGAAAGGGAAGTTATGTATCTTAATCTTTCTGAACTTTTGTGTTTGGCACTGCAATCAAAATATATTATTTTTTTTTAACTTGGGAAGGGAAGAGGGATGGCTCTATCAGTTCCCTACAAAAGGAAATACTACCGTATATAGATATTTGACTTCTGAACCTTCAGCAATGCAACATGTAAAGATAAAGTCACTGTCTTCAAAGAAAGCATTATTCTAAGCCCAGATACTAAATCCCAAGGGAAAACAGACTACGCGTGCTCTATTTCGGCGGCTCCCATTGCTCATAGAGAAAGGTGGCTCCTTCCTCACACACCGTCCTGGATCTAAACCCATCTACTGAAGCCAGAGGAATTTTCACAGAAAACCTAATTCGTTTTCCTCCCAAATAACTGGGAGAAGATCTATCAAACGATGGCACTGAGATATGGGAAGAATATCTCGTTATGCCAGCAGGCTGCAGAAGCAGGTTAGACTCTGGACAGCTCTGTACGGATCAATCAAGTCAATCGCATTTAAGAACATTTAAAACATTTCCTTATTCTCTCCTCTTTTTTGAGAGTGGAGGAGAAATTACTTATTTGCGGAGGGGAGAGATTCAAAGAGCTTTCCAATATATAGATGAATGCTTTGGTAATTTTTCAGACCATCTTTGCTGTAATTTTTAAACAGGTAATTCATAATTCATTTTATACTGTCCAGTTGTCACTCTCAAACACTACTTAATGGGTTGCCAAAACTAACCGCCAGCTTTTGCAATTTCTTTGGGATGTTATTTAATAACCTGTGTTTCACGTCTAACTACATAGCTCATAACACACTTTCTTAACATTTAAAGTGTATATACAAATCAACTATAACACTGAAAACAATTACTTAGCTGAGCAACTTGTGACACTGGCTAAAAATTAGGAAAATCTGAAGAAAAGCAACCATAATACCTACGAACCATGAAAGCTACGGCTTTTCTGAGACAGATCATACATTCTTCGTAGTAGGATGCTATTTCTTAGAATGCTTATGGGAGACTGCAAATTTCCACCTGCATAGACTTTTTACAGAGGCAAAAGTAAGAGTAAAACACACAGTGCCTGAAGTACGTCACTAAATCCTACATATTTAAGGCACCCTGCATTTTAATCCAAATAAAGACCTCTGCACAATAAAATAACAGTCATTCCACTAACATACTGGAGAGATAGGTATTTGATGTTCTAGAGGTTAAAACCACATAGCCTGCAATGTTCATCAATCTTGCAAAATATTTCGCAGGACTCAAGCAACTGATGTTCATATTCTGTCTGTCTTGGGCTAATGGCACACACAAATTCTGTCTTTCAGTCACAGTGGAGACTAGGACTCTTGAATATTATTCTTTATAGACATAAAAACGTAAGACACTATTTTCCATACATTTTGAATTTCTAATGAAAATTTTAATTGACAGAATTTAGCTTTCTGATACATCCGAATTTGACTCTGAAAGAAAAAAGTTTAATTCTAAACTCACTGAAAAAATTATTTTTCAGTACACACAGTTTCCTGTATTTTAGAACTGGATCCTTTTTCATGTTAGATCACAATGACTACTCAAACTAATAACTGACACTTTTAAAACCCTTTGTCATTGGACATTTCCCCCAGAAAACCAATGAGTAGTGTCTGGTTATAAACCATCCACCTAATGAAATAGAAGTCTAGTGTTCAGTTCTGATATGATAAACCTTTAAAATTTAAACCTTTACAAGCTGGTTTTAAAAGGCTGTCAACCACCATTTTTAAAGAACACTCTAAGGTCAAACACATATAAAACATAAGCACTGTAAAAATGAAAGGAGAGCCTGCAGACCACGTGCAGAGTCATGGAAGTTCAACGTACACTTCCCAAAGAAAATATTAATTATTTCTTACCCTTGTTAATTACAACAAATAAAGAAGTGATGCGATACAGTTTGGGCAGCCACCACAAAGATCTGTCAAAGGAGATGAATCCTGACAAGCTACAATACCATGACTCTAATCCCACCACACTAAAATAATCCAACTTTTGCATCCTGTAAGGCATTTATCATTCACAAGGCCTTGCTGGTTTCCTCTATTTCCTAGCAGTTTATCAGCACTAACAAGTGCAAAGGAGTATCTGTAATGCAGTAAGGTATTTATCTGGGCAGAGCTCTGCACAAAAGCAATTACATCTTCCCAATACCGGAACTCCTTCAGAATTTAGGTATCTCTACAACCACATGAACATGCAGTATTCTCACAGGTTTATTTTTATATAAATCCAGTAAGTCAGCTTATACTCCTTCTGCAACCTTAACCACTTCATACGACTAGAGAAGAGCTGCCTGAGGCCAACATGATCAGCTCCCAACATTTGCTGTGCACACATCTTCAGGCTGACTTTGGGATCCAAACACCAGTCTCCTAACGAAGACACACACAGCCAAGCACTCGCTCTACATTTTTGTATGCTTCCTAAGATTCTACGTACAATAAAGGTGTATTCCACAAATGTTTTCAACCTACAGACAATTTGTTAGTATTTCATTTGCTATGAATGATTCCGTATGCTGGCCACACCAGTTAAAGTTACATGAAAACTACGCAACAGCAACAGCTAGAATGACCTCATTTTAACAGACTGAGATCACATTCTGGATACAGTACCACCCCACAATTTCTATTTTGCATTTATGCACTTGTCTCAGGATCCATTGCTAGAATGTGCTATACGGTCCCTTGTAGTCACTACTAAAGAACTGATTGCACTTACTTACAAAGAAAGCCCCAAACAACCACAGACAGATGTACAAACTGAAAAGAAGAACTTCTCTGGATTTTTATTGTCAAACTAGTAAAAAAATATCGAAATTAACGCAGGCCTATCTCTGTGTTTATTCTTCCTGAAATGCACTTATCTTTGAAGGCTCCTACAAGCTTTCTTATCCTTCCAGGTATCACAAATTTAAACATTAAACGGCTGCCTTTTCTGCAAAAAGTTCTTTTACAAATTCCATCCAATACTGCACTTACCTCTTTCCTGAGAGCATAAAGTTGCTCAAGTGTTTTCAGGCTTTTATTTATGTCTTTCCTGAGTTACATTCCATTGAGCTACAATCCTACTACTGACACTCATTTCTAAAACTTACATTCTAGTTGGCTGCTCTGTGTTTTAGATTGCCTTGTGTTAGTAATTTATTTTCAAGTCTCCAATTTTATTCTGGCTTCCTTCTCTTCTGAAAAGTTTAGCACTGTTTTCAGTTTTGAATTAAACTTAATAATCTTTCAGGCTATAAATGTAGTGTAATGCACGAAGCATATAACAGGACAGTAATCAAATGTTAAACATTGGGAAATGTTTAAGTTATTTCAAGAAACCTACACAACAATCAATTAAAAAATTATGAAGACAGAGCCTTCATCTCTTTCCACTCAGAATTGATTATCACTTCTGCAAACAAAGACTTTAGGCAAAACTACCCTAAGCTCTGCCTATTATTATTACTACGGCACAACTGCCCTGGTACTAGCATCCACAGATGTTTGCCTCTATGTTTCAGGAAGGCAGTTCAGCTCTAGCCCAAATGGCCCAAAGCTGAACAGTCTCCCTACGAAATTTTAAACCAATGTAGCCTACTAAGTAATTTAAAAATCAATACACCTTCACTCTTGAAAATAAATTAGTTCTGAGTTGAAATAAACACACTCCACTGAAGAGTCTGGGGTAGGAAAGCACACTACTCTGTAAATCCATATAAAAAAAGGAAACATAGTCATAACACAGACAAAACTTTAGGTGTAGACAGATAACACACAGGTGAATCAAAGGAATCAAACCTTTCTTTTGAATAAAGTATATTAGAAAAGTTAATTATTGCAAATCCTTGTACTGGACATGCTTGGCGTTTTCTGTCCTAATTTCTAGTGAAATCTAGCCATCCTGTGCATCCATTCAGCATGCAGGGACATCACAATGCTTCTGATTCAGAGGAACAAGGGGCACCTACTGAACCAGCGGTATAGAGGCCAAACTACGTTCTGGCTAAGACTGAGCCTTCCAGGCTCCAACGACCTCACATTCTGAACAAGGTCTTGAGAGACTCTATAGAGTAGATTTTTTTTCCTGAAATACAAAAAAAATCCTAGGCCTCAGAAAACAAACTGTGTTTTAATAAGTATTTCCTGTTTTCAAAACAAAAAAGGGAGAAGAAAGTACACTTGCAAAAACACGTGTACTAATAATGTGTAAGATGGAGGAAAACATAATGCATAGAAGTAGAGTGCAATCGAGCCAGACATACCTGAGTTGTTGATAGGCGAAAAACAGGGCCGGTCGTGGGCACCGAAAGCCTCGGTGAAATGCTGGTAGGACCTTGTCCCTGTGTTTGTACTTGAGCCTGCATTTGAGCCTGTGCTAGAGCCTGCTGAGGCACCATCACAAGCTGTCCAGCATCCGTGCGCACCAGCACCATACCTGACGGGAACAAAGGAATAGCAACTGTAAAGAACAACATGAACAGTAATATATAAAGAACTATCTAACTACATAAAGTAACGTATAGCACTGTATGTTTTTTATCTTTTTTTTTTTATTCTGGTGTAACATGAGATTTTACTTCTAAGATGAAAAGGAGCTCCTACTAGCAGACAAAAACTAACACCCGATTTCAGTTTGGATTTCAAAAAACTGCAGTTTATGGATAACAGGGATGAAAAAAACCCAGTCACTTGAGTGCATAGGCATACAGCGACTTTCAGCTGCCTCAATAGGGTCAGCAGAATAAAATTAGAAAGAAATATTCATTAAAAGTAAACTATAATGGCAATCCAGTAGCTGAGAACAAAATTCAGTATGAACATACCAGGGACAATGACACAAGAGCTTTACAAAAACAACAGCTTTAGGGGATGTGTACATGCAAACATTACGCCAGACACCTTACTGAGTATCAAACACAGTATTTGAGATTTAGTTAATTGTAGAGCATGAACACCTGGATTTATTTGGCACCCACCATCACTGTATTGGGAGGCACTACCTGTGGTTTAGACACCAAGAAAAAAAAATATCGTCATATGCAGAGAACCGACCCAACTACACCTCAGCACAAAATGATACAAGTGCAGCTACTTTAGGAAAACACCAAAGGAATTGTTTTCCAATTAACAGAGCAGTTGGCAAGTGCTTCCTAAGACTTTCTGAAAGTAAATGATAATACTTTCAGATTATTTTCTAGTAACACATTTCACAAATAGAGGCCTTCTACGTCACACAGCCAGCGCCATCAAGTTTTGCCCTATGTGTAACTTAAGTTTTCAGCAATCAGCAGGATAGGAAAAACTTGTGGAAAGTTTTCCACAACCAGCAGGACAGAAAAGGGGAGACAGCTGTTAAGTTGGTCCCTGACTCACCTGGAGCTTCACACTTACTCAAGATCACTGCAAAGCATGTGACGTGCTTCCTCTAGTTCTCTCAACATTCAAGCAAGTCACAAATTTCAAAAGTACCTTATACCAAGAAAGTCTTTCTTTCAGTGTCTGACACAGAAAAACAAATCCTAGTCCTGGGACAAACCCATGAGTGAACTGCAGCACCAATAAAAGCCCTCACTCACATAGTCTCAGCTGCTCCCAGCCAACCATCACTGCTAAAAGCACAAGGAGAAGGCAAATTTCTGCCACTACAAACTAAAGACAAACTGTTTTAAGTTAATTAAGTCTTCATGAAACCACTGAGCTTTATCTGGTTGGAGCATTAGAATTTGAAGTGGGAGTTTCATAAACTATGGTCAAAGACATAACTACTAAAAGCCCACTTAGAAGCAAGCTCCACTCGCTTTTTTGCTCCACTTACCTTAGCTAATAAATATCAACTATTTCAAGAAGCATGGTAGAAGAAGTAAGTTATTTCAGACTATATCAATATCTCCATGTATTATCATGCTATCAATATTAATAGCAAAAAATAAAAACTAGTTCAAGTGTTAAATCATCTCCTAAATTCAGAAGGTACAAAAAGTTACCAACTTTTTACAACATGAAAATCCACGCAGGGGACCACAGAACCCTTCAAAATTTCAGATGAAACAACACAGAGCTGGAGTAGGAATGGCTGGGACAACAGGATGCTCTTTGGGTCAGCCTTGCCGAACTTACACTTATAGCAATGAAAGTTAAGAAACTAAAAGAATAGAGAGGACGCGACGGTTACTTCAGAGTTAGAAACAAAATCCAGTGATGTACAGGCTGCCCAGAGGCTGCGGAGAACAACACCATTGCACTTGGTGAAATTAAACATTTTAGACTAAATTACACAAATCAGCCTCTATCTTGCCACCTGAGCCACAGCAGAAGCCGCTCTTTGAAGGAGGAAAACTTTCAAGCCCATCGAGAGTGAAGCAGAAAATAAGAGTCCTTCAAAACATACATAAAATGACTCTAACTCCCTCCCGGGCTTCTCATCCCGGGCACGGCCGCTCCCCGCGCCATCACCTCAGAACTCACCCTCACCGCCGCTCCCGCCCCGAGACCAGAGGAGTAACTCATCAACCGACACCCCTAATTACTCGGCGCTAGCAACCGCCCGTCCCCTGCCAATTACATCCTCATTAACGGCAGCCTGATTGTCAGCCGCCGCCCTCACACAGGTGGGCTCTCCCGCTCGAGCAGCGGGATGGGAACAACTTTGGCGAACAAAAATCCCCTCAGAAAAGGGGAAACAACAACAA
>VYZM01021336.1:80245-90467 GCA_013398915.1 Dromas ardeola | reverse complement strand
AAAAAAAAAAAAAAAAAGCATCGCATTATTACAGGCTTACCAGCTTACTATGAATACATACATTACATTAAATTTAAAGTGTGTGGGAAGGGTGGACTTATATGTATTCTAGAATAACTGCCTAATATAGCTTCAGAACCCATTTAGTGCTAACTTTTAAAAAAAAAAAAAAGTCTAACCCTGGGTTTACAACTATATTATTTCTTTCAAAGCAGGAGGTTCTTTGACATCTTTTGGAACGGACACTTCAGCCAGTGCTAGCATGTCCCAAAGCACTGCAGTTGGTTCTGCATTTACAACAGATGCAAGATCACTAAAAACACAGATGTCTCAAGGTAAATCTTTTTTAATAACTCTGATCTTTTTTGACCAATTGCGCCCAATTCTAGCATTGCCAGACATGCTAACCAAACAGCTGAATTATGTCATGAAAACACATGGTATTAAAACCAGAAAGCACTGAGCATCTTTGTACTTGCTCTTTAAATGTGTTTTCCTACATTTTGGCATGCTGCATAGGTAACTGTTAGCAACATAGTTGTTGTTATCCTTAAAGCATCTATATTGAGAGGTAGGACTTATTTTAGTTGAATAATGTTAGCAAGTAGGTGCATAAGGAAATTCAATAACTGGTTTTATTGATAGCATGACAAAACTCAAGATACTTCCTTCAGCCTGCAATTTTTAAATCTCTATTTCTAACGGTATTTTTTTGTTAATATATATTTATATAAATAATACTAACAGCAGACCTGATTGCCTGTAGAGATAGTGACATGACAGTTAAGTCAGCTTAGTAGTAATAGCAACTGGTAGTTTGTGTAATATTGGAAAAAGAAAGTAGAAGCAAACCCAAAATTCCTGATGCTTTCTGAGTGAGTAGCAGAGAAAAAAAAAATTAAATGTTGAGCACCTTCAACCTCATTTTTCATGCAAACGCGTTAAGATTGCTTCTCAAAACCCAAAAGCCGTTATTTCCTGCTCTTTCACTCTTCATTACTGCAAGTAAAATTGCATTCTAAGATACATTCCTATTGTTATTTTTAGGTTTATGCAGTCATGTTAAAAGGCTAGTATCACTTTACTTATAGCAACCAGGGTTTTTTTCCTAATTGTAGTTGAGATTTGTATACCAGTTAAGAGTGCTTTCTAGGATTAGTTGAGTGGATTACCGAAACTAGTTTCTACTTTGTTGCATTTATTGAAGGGGGGGGAACGTATGCTGAGCATTTACTGTTTCTCTGTTGGAAGAGTAACTTGATTTTCTATAGGTGAAATTAAAACCTCTATGATTCTTGGACTTAATGTATGACACATGGTCCAAATGAACATACGTTCTGCCACAAAGTTTCCTGTGGGGCACCAACAAGTTTTTTCGGTGTCTCTTTGCTTTTAAAAATATTTGTCATCTTTGTAGATGGTAAAGTGTGGTGTGGTTGTTGGGTTTTTTTGTTTATTTGGGGCTTTTCTTATGGGATATGACATTATTCTTTTCTTCTACTTACTGGGACTTGAGTCTTAGTCTAATTTCTTTGTAGATTTACTTATATGGTGTCACAAACTTGTCTGGGTGGATCAAATGTCTCCATTCTAAACATGCTTCTGCCTCCAGTCACTCATGCTGCAAATTGAAATGGATGAACAGCACTTTGTGGGGAAGCTTTTGTAGCTCCTTCATCTGCATTATGCCTGGCACTGGCTGTCACTGTTCATTTATTTTGTGGTGATCATACAACAGTGTGCTAGATGAAATGAAATTTCAGTATCATAACTGTATCTCTGGCTTTGGGAGCAGTCGCTTCCCACTTGGCTTTCCAGGGAGGCAGAAAAAGTATTTTTACCTCCAGTCAATCAAAAAATTTCATTCCATAGCTAAATGCACATCATGGATGGGTTGGTAGGGATTAATTGTCCTACCCATTTTTTTCTTTTAGACTGGGGGAAGGGGAATTGCTAAATATCCTTCATTCTGGATTAGTGGATCTGAGGGTGCAGAAATATTTATTTCTTCTTTGGACACAGCAGTCTTGACTGGTAAGGCAGATAAACCTGTCAGTCTAGATTGGTTGAGACCAGTAACTCAAACTTGTGGATGAGAAATAACTCTTTGGGTTTTGGTTTTGGTGGTTTTTTTTTGGTTTTTTGTGTTTTTTTTTTCCCCCCCAGGTCGTTCGAGCCCTCAGATAGATCATTTGAGAAGGAGCCCCACCATGGAACAAGCAGTACAAACAGCTTCAGCCCACCTGCCCACTCCGGCACCAGTTGGGAGGAGGAGTCCAGTACCAGCCAGACCTTTGGTGTCTGCTAGCCAAAAATCGTTAGAGAATCAAGAGCACAGACGAGGTAGCTTTGGATAATTTTCATATGGCTTATTTTCTTCCATGCACATATGAAGTGCTCTTTTTAAGGGTAACATGTAGGAGTTTTCCTGCTGTCCATTACTACTAGACTGGCCAGCAGAGACCTGGATTATATATATTTCTTTTTAAACCCAAGCGTATAGTCTAATTTTTTTTTTCCTTTTGTGAAGTTAAACTTGTGGCTTACTTCTATAGGTTTGGATTTTTTTGAAATCTGAACTATATAACTGTATACAAAAGTATGATCAAAAATACCTAATTGGATAAACAAATCGTTTTTTTATTTCCAACTTTAGCTGAAGCACACAAGGTTTCAAGATCAGAAAATGAACTCAGAAATGAAAACAAACGACAAATTGGTAAATTTTGTTTTGAGAAATAGCTATCATTGTTTTCAGACTTGATTAAGTTTTTTAAAAGTCTGCTACAATACAGCATTGCGTATAGTTGGCAAAGTGCTAGGACTTTGGTTCTAATGTCCAGAAATCTTGCAGTTCGGATTATGGTAATAAAGAATTTATATATTTAGAATGCTTTTGCATAATTGTTTCTAGTGGCTAACAATGAGTTTGCATTGAATCAGAATAATACAAGCACAAAAAGCCAACATTAAAGAGAAGACCTCTTCTGGTTGCTCTGTATGAAGTGATTTGAATCAAAATGCAAAACCAAGCAATATTCATGGATTTATAAACACAATAGCATGAAATAAAACCTGCTACTTTTCTAGGAAGATATGTGACTAAAAAGCCACTAACATTTTAACTCTTCTTGAGAAAGCTTTTAATGATTTCTAGAAAGTTTTTTAGTACTATTATGCTTTCTGTGTCACTGCCATAATTATTGTAAGTGAACTTACAAATTACAAGCTGCTCCAACAGGATTTTTAGCAAGAGAAGTGCAGGAAGAGGATGCATGAAGCCCAAACCTGTTCCCCTAGGAATTAAAAAACAAAAACACAAAACCCCACCCGAAACCCCAGCCACCACCACCACTACCCTCAAAGGAAAACCAATCCACAAAACAAAAGCAAGCAGAATTTCCCTCTTTTCAGTTCCAGGTGGACCTTCAGCACGGAGAGGCCGAGGAGGTCACAGAGGAGGCCGAGGAAGATTTGGAATTAGGAGGGATGGTCCAATGAAGTTTGAGAAGGACTTTGACTTTGAAAGTGCAAATGCACAATTCAACAAGGAGGAAATTGATAGAGAATTTCATAATAAACTTAAACTAAAAGGTAAACAAATTTTTGCTTAGATTTCAGCGTGGAAAAACTATATCTTCCTATTCTAACGCGACCTTGGAGAAGAACTTCTAAAAGGCGTGTTGTATACTGCGTCTTGTTTGCAGTCATTAAAAAAAAAAATCAATAAACAAGTAAACTGAGATCATCTATCTATAGTTAATCTAATACTTGGGTCAGTATTTGAGCTTTGACAGATCTTTAACTAGCAAATACATCATGCTCGTAACAAGTCTGATGGTTAAAAATGCAGATTACTTGAGCAGAAGTCCCAGTAGTGTAAGTTTACTTTGGAATTCTGGAAAACATGCAATGAAAGAAAACCCATATTTTATGTTTTCAATTACTAATAGACCAAAAGGAATCACAAAAACATGAGTTTGGGATCAGAACTTTGCTGGAGAATGCACAAGAGTTTCCATTTAAGAAAGTTTCTATCATTTCTTTGCCTTTACCCTTTTCTTAAGAAACACAGGAGTAGTAGATCGTACTGCCAGTACTTTACATTTGTTTTCTAGCAGGCTTCTGTCTTAATTACCTCATTCTCTTGTGACCAGCCACCTGTTCATTACACTGCTGCTATTTTTGGACAAAATTGTTACAGGTTAATATAGAGAGTTACTATTTCAGTAAATGATTGGCTAAAAGCTGGAAAAAAAAAGTATGAGTAATAAATGGTCAGATTTCAGTGCAGAGAAAAACCACCAGTAGAGTCCCATAGGAATTGTTCTGTGATACTTGCCTTTTTTTCTGAATCATTTTAAAATGAGTTGACAATTTGCTGTTGATACTAATTTTTCAGAATAATAAAGAGGAAAGGGAAAGCTAACCATAAAGAGCTATAGAAATCTTTTATGAGACAGAGTAGTTTTTGTGTGTGTTGTGGAAAGGTTGAGCTGGTTATCTGAAGTGTATGCACAGCATCATGAGATTTAAGCTGTAAGCATTTAGGAATGAGACTGTAAGATCGTAATAGCTAGTTCTCTTGAACCATCAGCTTCTTTTCCAGTACCAGTCAAAACAGTAAGTTGAATTTCAGGCATTATTGGGAAAGAAGTGTATCATAAATTCAGTTCGGGGCATAATGTCTTGATTGCTGGCCCTGTGTCTGACAGGAGATAACAGCAAAGCCAGAAGGCAAAGGAGAAGGGTAATGGGGATGAGCAAAAACATGGAATGGCTTTTGTATGAGGAATGACTGAGGGAGGCTTTTAAGTCTGGAAAGAAGGTAGCTAGGAAGTTATAAAATAGACGGCTATCACATCCATGCTACTGCAGGGTTTGTTGCTAATTAAAGCCACAGAGAACATAGAGGATGTTGAACCTCCAGACAGCAGCAGCAAAACATCCTAATTTGTGTCAAAGTATTTGACTTCCACATTGAATTTTGGAGGGGTTTTTGTATTTTTGAGCATTCAGTATAGTTTGTGCCTGTCTGTCTGGGAATAAGTTAACAGTGCTGTTTTGCTTAGTATGATGCTCTGGAAGGCTTCTGTTTACTTTTATTTTCCAGAAGATAAACTTGAGAAACCAGAGAAGCCTGTAAATGGAGAAGACAAAGGTGACTCAGGAGTCGATACCCAAAATAGCGAAGGGAATGCAGATGAGGAGGATCCACTCGGACCCAACTGCTACTATGACAAAACCAAATCCTTCTTTGATAACATCTCCTGTGATGACAATAGGTATGGCCTGCGAGTGGAAGCTTGTTAGTCTACTTAATGCCTGCTTATGTCATAAGGTTGTGTCAGCACTACCTGAATGGAAGCGAGCACAGCTTACTTCCACATGCAGTGGGCAAAAATAAAACAGGAATATGAAGCACAAAATTTATTTGTGGGCAAGTGAAATACATTAATAGGATGACTTTTTCAAATGTTGTTTTAGAACCATGCTTCTAGAACTGAGCGTGCATCCTCTAGAATCTCCTTTCAAGATTTACTAAAGTGGGTTGTTTGTTTTGTTTTGCTACTAAATTATTGCTTTAGTTAAATCAGTTATGACTGTGCTTTGGTAATGGTTTCTGAGTAGATTACGTTACTGTCTTGGCCACTAGTAGCGTTTAATGGGAAGATGGCATTTCAGGAAAAGCAAAGCTTATCTTTTGCTATTGCCTTTTTATTGGTCAAGATGATGTGGATTGCTGACCAATTTTGAATGTTGGCAGGGGGGCGGGGATGGTTTTGTTGTGCTGACAGCAGGATAAAATAACATCCGTAACTGCAAACTCTTGCTCTCTGTTTCTTGTTTTAAATTTCAGGCAACTGTTATTTATTTCATTCATATGATGCTGTGTGCAGAGAATACAGACGGTGTCTTTCTGTATGGGAAACTCTTACAGCATTATTAATATATAATCAATGATACTGTAACACGTCCCTTTTCGTTGAGTTAAATGAGTTGTAGCAGACATCTAGATTCTTGCAGAAGGGATAATTTGGAGATCTACAATGTGATTAATGTATCATTTTTCATTTCATGGTCTTTCTGGCAAAACTAAGCCAGGCAATCTTCCTTCTGAAGTGTGTTTTAAAACAATCCTTGTTCCTTTTGTGTGGTAGAGAACGGCGACCCACCTGGGCTGAGGAGAGAAGATTAAATGCTGAGACCTTTGGAATACCACTGCGTCCCAATCGTGGCCGTGGAGGGTACAGAGGCAGAGGGGGGATTGGCTTCCGAGGTGGAAGAGGGCGAGGAGGTGGAAGAGGTGGCTTCACTGCCCCCCGAGGATTTCGTGGTGGATTCAGAGGAGGTCGTGGAGGCAGGGAGTTTGCTGACTTTGAATATAGGGTAAAATATATTTAATCTTACTATGACCTGATCCGCTGCTCTTGGAAACTAGTGGTAAAAGAATTCCTGCTTTTGGGTTTGATGTTGAACTAGAATTTCTTGAATAGTACTTTGCAGATACTCTGAGCTACTTAATTGAATGTCTGTTAATGCTGAGATTTTAGTTACATAGAATATTTTACTATCAACACCAAAACTAAAAGCTACCTTTCTTCACATGCCCTAAATACTTGTTCTGTAGCTGGAATTGAGGAGAGGAAAAAAAACAAAAACAAAAACAAAAAAAAAAAAACCCTAAAAGTTCTGCAGGTTCAATACAAGTGTTAAAAACGTGAATTGCAAGCATTTTCTAAGCAATATTGTAAAATGTAAAGATTGAGAGGGAGTAATTGAACTTGCTTCTAGCGTGCAACAAACTCTTTTGAATTCCTTGTGAACGAGTTGGCATAAAGCCTATAGACTTCTAAGATCCTATGTAACCGCTAAAATAAAGTAATTGAAGTTACTTAAGCATAGCAATGACCTTTTGCAAAAAGGAAGATAAAAAATATTTGAGTTCTGCAAGGTCCTGTTACACACTTGTTTAACTATAACTTTACATAGTTACATCCAATAGCTGTTGGGAAAGCTAAGGCAGGATTGACGTTTTTCAGCCAGTGATTCAGTAAAAAGGAACTGTGGGAGATAGGGCACAAAAGCCTCAAAAAAAAAAAAGATTGCTGTCGTTCCCATGGAGAACGCGTTTTTAAAAGATTAAAGTAAGTACTACTGTTTATTTTTAGTTAAATATGAATGAAGCTTAAAGTTCCTTTTAAGTGTTACATGCTTTCATCATCACGTAAGCATAGAAATAGTAATTTGTTCTGCAAGAGCTATGATGGCTAATCAGCAGAATCTTCCTTTACAGCAGAGTTAGGTGATTTGTTGCTTTTGCAACACTATTAAGACATTCATTTCTCTGTTTGCTGTTGAAGAACTTAACTCTTCTTCTCACCAGCCATTCAGAGGAAGAACAAGTTGGTTGTCAGCCCCAGCTAATAAAGTGGTGTGTTCTGTGCTAGTGGTACCTTAGGGGCACTTCTTTTTTCTTGGAGACAACATAAATTCTCCTCTTCATGAAAGCTCATTGATCATATGGATGATGTCAATCAACAGAGCTCAGTTGCTGGCAGAACCAAAATCTTTTAATAATTTCAGCGTAAGCTGTTTTTCTTGGCATTAAGCGTGTATATTCAACTCAAACGTTAACTTGGTAAGGAACAGAAATAGTACTGGTGTACTGTTTAGAATCGGTAACAAATACGAGTAGCCAGATGGGTGCAAGTAACTGTAGGCTTTTACAACTCTGATTGGGACAGAAGAACTTTTTCTGGTAGTTTACTGCATGAGCAGGTAGAGTTTTGCAAAACAAAATCTTTGGTTTCTGTTTGAAGATGTAAATATTTTTAATGTTTTTGAAAAAGGGGGGGGGAAGCCTTTTCTCAACACAGAAGATTTCTGACTGTCCCTCAGATATTCCTTCATTAGTTTGCAATAATTAGTCCTGTGATTTAAAGACATTTTTGGTAGCTGAGCATGAATTGAAATGAGGGGCTGAAGATCAAAGATTTGAATTTCTGAATGAAAGAATCTCACAGCCTTCCAGATAAGTAGGAGGTGGTGTGAAGAGCGAGGACTTGTGCTGTGCGTCTCGTCAAAGTGGGGAGCTGCGCCGAGAGGAGGTTCCGAGCAGGTGCTGACCTGGTCCCGTAGGGAGCTCTCCTTTCTGATTGCAGAAAATGGGGAGTTCAGTGCATCTTCTCCCAGTGCTGCCGCCCAGATGAATTTATGATTTTTGTTTTGCAGAATTAATTTTAACATTCTACTGTTGTTCCCTCTAGAAAGACAACAAAGTTGCTGCATAGTCTACAAGAAAGCTGAAACCGGGTGAACGTCTAGATCGTCTTGATCCAGAGAATTAGTTTCAATCTCTGCAAAGAATGAAGTTAATTTGCTGTATACTTGTCACCAGCACTGGGATTTAACTATTTAATTTCAAAGGGGTGTAATGCAGTTACTTTTGAAAAATGGCCATCTTTGAAAACAGTGAGCATTAAATATATTTGAGACAGAAGGATAAGTAATTTCTTATGTATAGTTAATTATAAAGCAGTACTTCGATGGAGTTTAAGTATTTTTTCATCACTGAAAGGATTTTTCTTATTACTAAACTGTATTTGATAATTGCTTCAAGTTGTAAGGACAATTGTATGCAGAAGGCCGTCGATACTGTGAGTGTTTTGATCCACTGAAGGTTGTTTTTTGGAAATCCTGTAATATCCCTTTTGAGATAGTTGTACTTTTATCAACTAGGGTGCTGGACAGTAGGAAAACTTACTTTGTCAGTCAAATATGTACACACAGTAAATACTGTTTCTTAGGCAAAGGAAACTTTTTATATAGTTGTAAAATTCCATTATATCCCATTGCCAAAGAAACATTACAAACTTTGTATAGCTGTATAAAAAGCAACTAATTTTTTAAAGAATAAACATTTTTAAGTCGGCAAACATACTGTGTTATTGCAAAAATTGATATGCTGAAGAACACTGAATTAGTTGGGTTTTTTCTTTAGCAGCTTTTCAGGCTTAAATGTTTGATTTTATATTTGGACTATAATGAGAATTTGAAAACGTTCTTCCATTACACGAAACTGGATACACTCTTCACTTCTCTTGCAAGAATTTGATTTTGTAGTTTCTGGCATATCACAGGATTTGACCAAATTAAGGAGATATTTTGAAATAAGGAGAAAATAAATTTTCGTATGTCAAAACTTGCAATTAATTTTACTTAGTGATAAATATTAACTTTTTTTAATAATGGACCAGGCACATGAGTTAGTGAATCTCCTGAAATGCCTGGGACAAAAGTATGTCTCCATTTGTCAATTCTTGAAATGTTAACTTTGTTGTAATACCTGTAGGCATAAGCGATTTAAAGAATCCTTAGTGTTTGAAGTTGTTTGCATTTTGATAGACCATAGCTTGGAGACAGTGGGACTCTGGTTCTCAGACCGTGAATTCACAAATGACATAGTATGGACTTTTTGCCAATTCTGAATGACTAGTTACAACTTTTTTTGATAATGCTGAAATAGAAACCTGGTCATTTGTGTCTGTATATGTATATGAAGGCCACAGGAATAAAGGGATCCAAAGATTAAAACGTTTTGATCTAATTTGCTGATTTATGTTTTATTTTTTACTTTATCTTCGAAATGTTGAGTGGTGATAAAGATGTGGAAAACTGCACTGTTGGAAAATTGGAATATTTAAAAGTGGTTGATAGAATCTTAATTTTATAACTTTTGTATAGCACTACAAGGAAGTATTTTGTAATTGGTTTCCTTATTAAGGTCAAGTAGAACTTAGGTAATATTGTTTAGTAATGTTTTTTGCATGTTAACAACACTGCCTTTTGGGATCCACCACTCATGACTCTGAACCGTCGTCGGGGTGTTTGACCGTAGAGGCGAGTGCTGTCCTGTCGCAATAACTCTGTAATACCGTACGAGGTGTCCCAGGCTTTATTTAAACACCACGAATTTGTAAATACCCAGGATGGATGCCCTCGGGGGAGGCCTTTCCCTGTGGGGACGGACGAGGCGGGTGCCCGGGAGCCAGCACCTTGTGTACCTCGCTCCACCAAAGCGAGGGTTGTTCTTTTTTTTTATTTTAAACCAGAATAAACCGTTCAATAAAATCAGTCTTTTTGACGTTATTTCGATGGTTCTGGGGCACGTTTAGTCCCGCCCGGGCCCGGGAGGGGCCATACGGCCCCTCCCGGGCCC
>VYZM01021336.1:69243-80101 GCA_013398915.1 Dromas ardeola | reverse complement strand
GGGCGGGACTAAACGTGCTGAGGCGGCGGTTCCCGTCAGCCATTGCGCGGCCCGCCATGTCGGTGGCCTTCGTGCCGGAGCGGCTGCGCGGGAAGGCTGAGGTGAACCAGGAGACGCTGCAGCGGGTGAGCGCGGGCGTGAGGAGGGGGACGGCGGTGGCGTGAGCCCTTCTCCCGGCTTGGCTGAGGTAAAGCCGGTCTGGCGTGAGGCGGGCGGTGATGGCGGAGGTACGGGGCCCCTCTCCCGGCTCGGCTGAGGTAAATCCGTCCGAGCGTGAGGCGGGCGGTGACGGCGCGTTCCTGTGCCCTAGTTGCTGGAGGAGAACGACCAGTTGATCCGGTGCATCGTGGAGTACCAGAGCAAGGGCCGGGCCAGCGACTGCGTGCAGTAAGTGAATCCCCGCGGGCGGGCTCCCACCCCCGGCCTGGCCACTCGCCGCCTCCTCCGGGCCAAGCCGGAAGCCCGAGCGCCTCACCGGCCCCGGGTCCCCGATGAGAGTGAGAGGCTGTTCCTGCTCTCCAGAGCTTTCCTGCCGCTGAAGAAAATGCGGTTGTACTTCTTATTTCCACAGACCTATAAAGCAAAAGTGCCGTATTCTGTATAGAATAATGCCTGCCTCTTTTTGTCAAGGTTTTAGTTCTGTGTTTGTTAATATGAAAACCAGCTCTGTTGGGCAGGCTTTTCTCCCCCCCCCCGGTGCCTGTAAAGCGCCGAGTGGCGTTTAGAGCTGAGCGAGGCATCCAGCCCGTGGCTCTGCCACAGCTCCGCTCTCAAACCGGCTGGCAGCCGTGTCCGAGCCGGGGCTGTGCTGGCTGCAGGGTCCGAGCAGCCCGGCAGCGGGGCTCTGCCATCTCCCACCCCTGAGCTGCGCTCTGGCAGTGCTGCAGCTTTTCAGTGCTGATCATACAAGGATCTTAACCTGCGTGTTTACTACCAGAGTTGGTAAGTAGAAGGTACTTGGTTACCGAGTGCAGTTCAGTGCAGTATACTGGGCTTTAGATCAAAAACAGGATATGAAGGTGTTTGCCCTGAAATTTTTTAATTTTTTTTTTTATCTTTCCCTAACAGCAAATATCGATCAGATTACAGAAGCGACTGTTAAAGCATGAGTAGTTTGCTAGAAAAGAACACACTTCCCAGATAATGTATTTCTTCCTCTCACAGGTACCAGCATATCCTGCATAGAAACCTCATTTATTTAGCTACAATTGCTGATGCGATGCCACCCAGCACTCAGAAGACTGTAGACTGACTGCGCATGCCTGGACACGAGCAGTGATGCTTTAAGAACGTGTAGAAATACTTAGAGTCCCACTTTGAGAGCTGAGAAGGTGTGGGCTTGAAAGGCGGGTAAAAAGTCATCCATACTTGCCAGGTTTTTTTCCCCATTACTATAAGCAGAATTTAAGGGTGATAATTATCGTACTCCCTGTTCCCCTCTGAAAAACTCCACGTAGTGTACTTCAGAAAATAGCCCAGTTGTCGGGACAGTGCTACCAGATGCCTTTGGAGGACTCGCGGCCTCATCGAAGCAGAGACTGTTTCATGATGGAGGTTGTACAGTAACAGCGTGAGCATATAGCTAGGTTACGTCTCTCTAACTCCAGCATGACAAAGTCAGGCATACGTTGCCATATATATATATAAGCGGTAGACTGCCTTGTATCTTGTGTTGTAGGAATTGTGCTTAATAAACTAAAGATGTTCTTTTTAAATGATAGTCTATTCTGGATTAATGTAACAAACATGTTAACAAGGGAGCAGCTCAGTGATTGAGTGAAATAGAAATGTGAACTCTCCTAGGAAGGATGGGACCATTGCATCACTTAGAGCAAGTAATTGCGAGGGAGAAATTGAGCCTTTGTTTCCCTGAGAGAAGGCTGTGTATTTGCCCTAGATGTGTCAAGACTTCTTTGTGCTTGAACTGCTCTGTACTGCAGACTCTGTAACCAAGTAAATTCTGGCATCATCAAGATGGATTCATGTGCTTCCTGGGTATTTGTCACATCTATGGTCAGCTGCGTGCTGGTGTACCCTTACCCAGAACTAGTACAGCTTGCGTGCACACGCTGGTGGCATAATTAGCATAAGCTAAACTAATAGCCTTGACAGTAGTTCTGTCAGGGGGTGGGGGAGGAGTTTACTTTTCACTCACTACCATCAAAACTATTTACTCTGATTGATTGCTAAAAATTGAAGTAACTTGGCTTTGGCGATGTCCATCTGCACTACTAGTTCAAAGACTCTGCTGGGGCGTTTTCTGTATCGTGTTCTTCGTGCCATCTACTTGAAGTAGCCGCCTTACAGATGCTTCGGATTGTACAGTGCATAACGTTCATTTTTAGAGGATGAGTCAGTAAGTAGGCAGTTGACAATTTTCAAACTGTTAAATAATCCCATGTTAATGAAATAAGATTTTGTTTACAAACCAAAGTTACAGTTTAAGGTGCTGCTCATTTTCAGCAAGGTGCATATTTTAAACAGGTATGACCTATTAAATGTATATCTTTAATAAAGCAAATAGTTTACTTTTACAGAAGCTTTAAAGTACAAAATGTACAGTTCCAGTTCAGAAGCATTAGCTATTCACAAGGAGCACTGCAATAAGGGTAAGTTAACTAAGCACCAAACCCTCGCACTTGGCAGTGTAAGTGAAGTTTAATGGCAAGACTCGTTTGCCAAGTGCAACAATTCTTAAAATTACCAGTGTTCAGAACAATCGGAAGCAAAGGACAGGGTAGCACCTACGCGGTCAAAATGCAGACAAACTTTCTTTGTTCTCACAATTCACTTATGTAGGTCCAGAAACTTGCCGGCATTTGTAATTATGGATAAACTGCAAAACCTATAGCAATAATTTTGGCACTTGTTAGAAAAAGTTCAAAATGAAGTGTTTTCATTAACTTCCATTTTGGTCTTAGTATGAATAACCAGTAAGTACAACCAAATTTAGGATTTAATATTAGATCTAAATGACAAGATTTAGGAAACTCAAAACCATTCATCAAGTTAAATAACCACTAACATTTCCAGCAGAGGGTTTTCAAAATTATAGTAGTACAGACCATTAACAATTTACAGACAGAAGCCACACTGATTGTGCAAAGCACATTACTGTAAAAAGTCTATGTACAGCAAACAAGTCTTTGTAAACATGGTAAGTATGACGTTTCAGAAAACATGGTGACAATATCATAAATACAGGCAACATTGGCATCCTCAAACAGCACAAAAGGTAACAATCTGGGCCTGCAAATACAGCCCGTCACCATACAAACAAAAAAGGTGGATGGGCTTGAAATACCCAAATGTTTAATAGTTTTAGTGTTGTGTATACTTTTTATTTATATATATATAGAGAGAGAATGTATTTATTTTTTTGGTATCTTTAGATATAGATGTACTTAGTTTGTAAAAACAAAAACAACAAATGTGCTTTATCTTCATTGAAAAGTTATGTAGTTAGAACTAATAACCCATTTTACTAGTAGTTAACATATTAGAATGATATGACTTAAGAAAAATACAAAAATAAGATTAATACTGTCAAAACTCTTATACCAGAAAATATTGTGGTTTTTAGACTCTTTCAAAGATGAAATATGAAAATTTAAATAAGCTCTAACTATATAAAGAATCTTCTGTAATCTCAGTTACTATACAGTGGGATAGCTATACATATATTCACCATTGTTCTTCAGTTTTTAAGCACCAGTCACTCTCCCGGATCCACTTTGGTTGGAAGATTATTCCTAATTCCACAGGTTCACTTAATGGCACATATTGACTGCAAATAATTACTTTATCCTTTTAAAAAAAATAATGTTCTTTTAACTAACTGCTACCCCACGTTTCAGTTTAGTATCTTCTGAGCCAGCTCACAATTTTTCATCAACTGTAGCATCTGAAATAAGACTTTAAATATACGCAAGTAGTCTTTTAGGCTGTACTTTCACACGCCGAAGGAGCACTGTGTGGATAATGCCTTTGGCCAAATGAAGCAGTAAGAAACGGTGTATTTATTTGCAAACCGGTGTCCTCTTATCCACACAGATGCCACCTACTTTAAGCAGCTCGGGTAACATTTGTGACGCAAAGGTTGAGCCGAGCTGCTGATCTTTGCTTCGAGTAAGGAAACTACCACAAAACTCGATTTTCCAACTGCTTCTGCAAGTTTTGTAACAAACTCACTCGTGTGGCACACGAAAAGCTGCTGTTGCACTTCATTTTAAAAAAAGCTGCCCCCAGGCCGTTTATGGAGGGAGAATACAAAGGTCTTACAGCTCGTCCGTTATAAATTCAAACACAGTGTTGAGCAAAGTGACCACTATATATTTGCTTCAACATACTCAATGTCTTTCAGTAAGATGTTTAACTATAAATCTATATGAAAAATAGCTATAAAATACAGTGTTTCTTGTATGGTAGTCCTTCAGCAGTTCTTTAAAAAAAAAGTTTTGAAAGTAAAGGCAATATACACCATTTTTAAAAGCATTTCTACATCACAGTTTTGGGCTGTTTCACGTACATCAAACAAACATATTGGCCGTATTTGCTCAGCACTGTACGTCAGAATTCAAGATTTCGTTTATCTCACCCAGCCCCCCTCAATTCCCGATTTCATGAGATAAACGGGATACAGCCAATACACAGTTGCGAGACCAAGCGCATGTCATTCCTGTTTGGCCCTGTGCTGCGTTTTCCACTATGCAAAGCCACTAGTACTGGTGCAGGTAAGATGGTCTGCGTTCGTGCTTCACTGGGAAGGATTTAAAGCCCTTGTTGATCTGTTTGTGCTGGGAAGGCTGCTGTTGCGACTGCTGCTGCTGCGCGTAGGCGAAGTTGGAGGCAATTCCTGCTGCTGGGGCGCAGTCGCCGGCCGCTGCCCAGACCGGGGACTGGAGCATCTGCATGGTGTCGCTCCACTGGCTGGCGGGGCTGCCCAGCGGGTACAGAGAGCTGCTCTGGCTGGGCAGCGCGCCGGGGACAGAGGACGCGTGCTGCCAGGGTGCCTTCGGAGGCCAGGTTTTGGTTTTGTTATCCTGACAAGACAGAAGCGGTTGGTTGGTTTTTTTTTTTTTGTTTGAATACCAAAACACCTCTTTTTTGAGACAATACTTAACACAGCATCTTATCCCTCCTCAAGACGTTTACAGAAGATTAATTAAGATTTGAAAGCAGACTCGATGCCTATATATAGCACACTCAATTCTTAGAATATCTGCCTATTGAAGAACTTCTTTTATGTACTTCAGCACATTTGCTTGACGCATAGTAGCCCTGCTCTACTGCAGAACTTCCAGCAAGACCTGTAATAAACCTGGTGATGCTTTAGTTTTCTCTGCACAGACAATTAAAATTGAGTCTGTTGCCTCTTAGCTTAACCTGAAAACTTTGCTTTTGTGATAATTTCTACTACAAGGAAAAACGAAAAGTGATTCCAATTTTAATAATTAAAACTTGGTAACTTTGATAAAAGCATCTAGTACTACTTGAGTGCAGAAGGTTAGGGTTTTAGCTGAGGTAAGCAGTCTGGAGGTACAGATGCTATTCTAGTTGTTTTCGTAGTGTAAACCACCCCAAAAAGCAAACAGGAAAAGTGACTAAGCCAAGCCATTTTCAGCTTACCTGATTGCGATCATCTGCTGCAGAAAGAAGAGGTGGTGACGGTAGCGTACTAGGTTCCTGTTCGCCACTACTGTGTTTTCTGCCCAAAGAAAGAGTGATGTTTACTTTTTTTTTTTTAAAAAATGTGTCACCCACATTAATCCGCCACTGGGATATACCGCTCTGTAGTTCGGTCTGTCGTACTTGACAGCCCAGAATGTGTCCTGCTGTTACATCTTGTTTCATGTATTTTTGCTCAGGACTGGTAAAAGCAGCAATGCAGCAGAAGTTCATTACGGAACACGCAGAGCTCGGCAGGGCAGCGGCTCTCTGAGCTTCAGCAACGCACACAGCTCTGCAGAGGTGAAAGGAAGATGGGCGACTCTTGCCCACTTTAAAGAAACCTGCCCGAAATTGCCTTTTTTTCTTCTGTTACCTGCTCTCATTTTGTTTTTTAAAGTATCTTCTCTGAAATAACTTCACAGACAAGACAAAAGAAACAGCTGAGCAAGTGAAACTTCTGCTGAAGCACGGTGACTTTGCTGAAAAAATTAGTATACCTTCGGTTTAAATTTGTGACCTAATGTCAAATCGAATCCTTCACCACATGTGTGTTCTGGAAGGGGTTTTTTTGTGGGTTTTTTGTTTGGGTTTTTTTTTTTTTTCGGGGGGGACTTGCTTTAGATTAAAGCAGAATCTTTTATCCTTTCGTTCATTCTCCATTTAAAAAAAAAAAAATAATCCCTGTGCTGGAATCATCGTGCCTCCATAGGTATGCCGTCCTCTGCGGGCCAGCTTTGCAACCCTCAACCCTTTTCCTTTCTCTTGCTGCGTAGTTGTAGCTGTGGCATTCTGTCAGGCCCTCGCTCCGAGAATGTTTTTCTTCCTCAAAGTAACATAAGACACTAGTACTGTTACTTCAGCTGCAGTTTTCATTTACTGAGGCACACGCTTGGGAAGCTTCCTTCTGCTCTTCTCTGCAGAACACCACATAAAGCACAGGCTGTTGTGCCTCCGGCTCCATGATCAGTCTCTAGATAGCTGGTGGCTTGGGTGGTTAATTCACCCATTATATGCTTACTGTGTTTCATTCCCTGCTTCTTTTTTAAAAAACACAAATAGTTACCGCTTTTTCTGTGGCTGCTTATTAGATAGCTCTCTTCCATTAACTTCAATGTAGCATTTATTGAAGCTCAATTCCTGTTCCCTCTACGTGAAATCTTCCTAGGTGTAAAAATTCAGAAAAAAGCTCCTCTTCTGGTTAATTCCTTTCAACCTGCATGCCTGAGTTTCATCTCCAACATCAGCATACTTCCCTTCTGGCAGTGCATACCAGCCGCGTAGGTATGGTCTGCAGGGAACTAGCAGCACATCCACTGACTCTCCTGCCACCAAAGAGCAGACAGAATCTTGTATCTAAATGTAAGACTTAAATTATTCTGTGACCTGAACAATAAGGGAATATTTGGCCACAGAACTAGCTTATTTTATTTTTAGGAAAGGCTTCGAAAAATAGTTTGAGAGAATGATCCCAGATTGGAATTCAGCTGGAATTCATGCTTGTGCTTTTTATTATTCTCTTAATTGCTTAATCTATGGAACCATTGAGGTTCCAAAGATACCAAGCTTCCAGTCCTTTAGAAAAGCAGAAAGTAATTGTGATTTATAGTACTACTTTTAAGTGGATTGTTTATAGTTTAAAACCCTGGCTTTTTAAATTACTAAGCTTATTCGTGAATGGAATTAAGCCTCCTCTTCATATTCTCAGAAATAAAGGACTAAACGGGCACGTATCTACAACTACTACAACAGCCGCGTGGGCAAGGCGAGACAGAAGTCTACACAACATTATCCGCGGTATTTCTTGAGCACCACAACGCTGCAGCAGAAGCCAGGAAATGGGAACTTGCGCTGGGGACATGAGAGAGCTGCAGCCGAGTGCACACTGCAGAAGCCAATTCAAAGATGGTCTCTGAGGCCTCAGTAGTTCAGAAACAAGTGTCATCCAAAACAGATTATCCTGGAAGAGGGAAAGCCTCATATCTTTTCTAGACATACTGAATTTCAGTTAAAAACTGGCTCTTTGCACAGATGCTGGTTTGTTTGAGATGACAGCTGCTAACACAACTCCATTTGCGAATCCCTGGCATTAAAGCCAGATACGCTATACCCTGATCATACCATCAGCGTAGTACGCACACTGACTCTCGCGTAGCTTCGTCTCATTGGCAGGGGCTGCCTTCGTGTGGCTAATCAAAATACCAAGAAAAGAATCGTAGGAAGCAGTACGTGTTTCTGTTCATTTCGCTCACCTTCTCTGCTTTACTGCAGCAACCAGGTCTGGCCCTGAGAACATGGAGAACAGGCTGTCGCCATTAGCTGAGGAGGTCTCGTCACTCGAGCTGGCAGAGTCCCCCTGAGTACCAGACCAGCTGTTTGTCACGTCACTGCAAGACACAACGCTGTGTTAGTCCTCGTGAGCGCCCAGGGAGCCACGCTGGGCCTGGCTCACGGGGGATAGATACCTCAGAGCACAAAGAAAGGCAATACTTTGCAAAACAACTACTTTCACTTACTCACTTCTGAGTAACACACCACTGCTTTGTCTGTTACAGTCACTTTACATAAAATTTACCAAGCTAATTGTATAAATTAAAAGTGCCTCTCCTGGTCAGGAAGGAGAAACAGAGATCTTGGGCTTGGAATCACTAAGGAGGTGACTTTTTCATTGCAAACTGAGCTAGAACACATACTTGTCCTAGTGGGGATAAGCTTGAGAATCACAGCTATTACATCACGGACAAATGGACTGCGGATTTTGAAATATTTCTGTTGTAATAAGTAGTTATGATTTGGAAGAGATTAAGAATTAAGATTAAGATTTGTTCCTCAGGGCTCAGTGTTGGGACCATTTCTCTTTAACATCTTTCTTGATGATCTCGATAAGGACATAGAGGGCATCATCAGTAACTTCGCAGATGACACCAGGTGAAGCGGGAGTGTTGATCTGCGTGAGGACAGGGAGGCTCTACAGAGAGACCTGGATGGATTGGATCGATGGGCCAACGCTAACGGTATGAGCTTCAACAAGGCCAAGTGCCAGGTCCTGCGCTTGGGCCACAACAACCCCATGCGTCGCTACAGGCTTGGGGGAGTGTGGCTGGAGAGCTGCCTGGCAGAAAAGGACCGGGGGGTTCTCATTGACAAGCGGCTGAATATGAGCCAGCAGTGTGCCCAGGTGGCCAAGAAAGCCAATGGCATCCTGGCTTGTATTAGAAATAGTGTGACCAGCAGAAGTAGAGAGGTGATTGTCCCCCTGTACTCAGCACTGGTGAGGCCACACCTTGAGTGCTGTGTCCAGTTTTGGGCACCCCAATACGAGAGAGATATCGAGGGGCTGGAGCGAGTGCAGAGGAGGGCGACAGAGCTGGCGAAGGGCCTGGAGAATCAATCTTGTGAAGAGCGATTGAGGGAACTGGGACTGTTTAGTTTGAGGAAGAGGAGGCTGGGGGGAGACCTCATCACTCTCTGCAACTACTTGACATTGTAGAGAGGTTGGTGCTGGTCTCTTCTCACAGGTAATTAGCGACAGAACAAGAGGGAATGGTTTCAAGCTGCAACAGGGTAGGTTTAGACTGGACGTTAGGAAAAAATTCTTCCCAGAAGGAGTGGTCAGCCACTGGAATAGGCTGCCCAGGGAGGTGGTGGAGTCACCATCCCTGAATGTGTTCAAGAGTCGTTTAGGTGTGGGGTTGGGGGATATGGTGTAGGGGAGACCTTTGTAGAGTGGGGCTGATGGTTGGACTCTATGATCCCAAGGGTCTTTTCCCACCTGAGTGATTCTATGATTCTAAGAACTAGTAACATACTTGCTGTGAGGCACTGTGACATGCCTTAGAGAAGCCAGATTAAGTGGCTAAAATCTGGAGAGCTGAATTCAGTCAGGCACTGCCACTTCCACAGCATCTCTCTTCATCAAAACTAGGTCTTACAGGTTTTCAAAATACTGAAAGAAAACCATTCTGAATGGATCCGTGCTATACATTCCTTATTTCCTCTGTTTGAGTTAAAGGGGACATTACACCCGTGTCAGTGCGTTGGTATCAGTGGAGCAGGAAGGGCTCACATTTCTCACTCTTGACATAATAAAGTGCAGCTTTCACAGGTGCAGCAGCAATTGGAAAAAACCACACAGCGTTCCCACCTTCTGCCAAGTCCGAGTGCAAAATAGAGTCAATACCCAATAAAGCCATGAAGCCTGTCGAATCTCTTACCCTTCTGTGAAGTACTCGGGGAAGGGCCAGGTTTTGTGAGGATCATCAGGCAGAGGCCAGTTGCCGCGGGCGTTGCTCGGGCGCCGGACGTGCTGCGCTTGCCTTTTCTGTTGCATGGCCTGGTTCACCCCGGCAACGTAGCGGGCAAATTCGGGATCCGAACCAACTGAATAAAAGAAACCAGGAAGTCAGTTGCTAACATTCAGCTATTTCTTCTGCAGTTATCCCCCTCATTTAATCCTTTAGGCTTGACCGTACCCCCACACCAGAAAATAATTCCCTCACCAATAATAAATGCCAGACAACAGTTGATACCTCCTCATGGAGCAGGGAAGAACACTGAATGCGAAATGTTTTAGAAAGTAGACACGCAGCATGGTGGATAATAGTTCTCCCAGGGAAGTACACCTGCCCCTTGCACTCCCTCAAGGACATAGTACTTGTCACTGGGATGGTGTCTATACACTGAGAGCTCCCCTCTCTGAGGGGATCAGAGCCTGTACCTTTATCCAAGCTCAGAGAAAAAGAACGTGTCAATTATTATAGTTGATTCCCAATTACAACAAGATTTCCAGCCCTGTTGTGATCCTGCCTGCTTCGAGAAATCATGATGTCAGACTGATCACATTAGAACATAGAGCCCAGAAATGACCTGCTTCCTACAGAAACTACACAATTTCAAAAACATTCTGATCCTGACCTGCAAAACATTTCAGAATGAGATTGACATTTACATATAAAAAGAGTAATGCTTAACAATAAAAATTCTTCCAGTGCTTTATGTGTCCAAGCACCTGCTAAGCGATCTGGTAAGTGATGAGCATGACCTTGAGCAGACACAGCAAAAACCTCAATCCAAAAGTGTTTTAGAAGCTCAATTGATCAGAGCAAATAATTCAGGTATTAAAAGAATGCTATTAACAGTCAGTGTAATTGAGCTTCCACAGCTGCTGTTTCTCTTTGCCCTGTCTTTTTTT
>VYZM01021336.1:59118-69215 GCA_013398915.1 Dromas ardeola | reverse complement strand
TTTTTTTTGAGAGAAAAGTTTGCAATCTGACTGGATTTCTGGAAACGATCTAGACTACCTGCACAGTAACCGCGGCAGGCAGTACTGGCCTGAGGAGCATCCAATAAGCACGCCCAGCTCCGAGCGCGGAAATCAGTCTTCCACGCGATGGCTTCCCTACGTTCCCTTCAGCATTTAGGAGAAAAGTTTCCTCATTTTCACCTGGCATATTCAGAAAAGAGCAGCTCCACATTTCTTTGGATGCAAATTAAAACAAGAATGAAGAAAATCACTTTTGTTTCTACACATTCTTTATTACAGGAGCAAGGGAGAGGGCTATCTGACAGCTGTACAGAAACAAAACCTTCCCACTAATACTCGCTCTCCTTGAGAAGAGCTTTGTGCCAGTTTAAGACGAGGCTGGAAGCCGGACACATCCTCACATCTAAGTTCAGATTCTAGAGAGATTCCGAAGGGCGTGCAGGTTTTGTTTCCTGTAGGTAGCATTAAGTGTTAAATAGCTGTTATATTCAAATAGCAACTTGTGCCGATTTTTACCTCAATAAAAACTTATCAGGTAAACAGCTTTTCATCAGGTATGTTTTTTAATTTATTCTTCAACATCTGTGAAAATAATTCAAAAGACCTGGAGGTATCAGCATGCGTTCTACTAGTTCTTTCTACAACATTCCTTCATCACGTCCTTACAGATGATAAAGTACTGCAAAATACATTTTTGGTAGCTAGTTACGTCTTTGACGTGAAAAGCCATCAATTTTATAAATTCTTAATTAGCAGATTTGCATCTGAAAAGAGACATCATTTTCAGGCTCTAAAAATATTTATCAAAAAAGTAATGCCATTTGTTTCAAATGACAAATGTACGAAGTTCTAAGAAAGTCTGGAAATGAAGAAGTGTTTTGTGTTGTGAAGTTTTCTGTACTACACTGACTGGAGCTTAAACTGAAAATTCCTGTAGCACAGCTCAACCTGGCAAGTTATATGGAGAAAAGTTATCTTTCCAATAGAAAAATCTGTTTGCTTGGAAGGGGTTTCTTTGTTTGTTTCTGGCTTTTTTTACACCCCAGATTTGTGGAAAATACTGTTTACTTATCACTTCAACTGTAGAAACAGATCTATTTAACAGATACCGTTTATCAACTCGACTAAGTCACCTTTTCAGAGTACCGCTTTCAAAGTCCTTGATACTCATCATACCAAGTGGATCAAAACTAGTAGCTTTACGTAGATCAAAAGGAAAATACTACAGAAATATAATGGATTCATAATACTAACAATGCCAGTCCTTCGTATACATGCAGTTTTTCCCCACACATAGGTGTATTTGGTGCTTGGTGAAAATAATTGTATCCTTCCTTAAAGGTCGTGACAATCCTTCAGTATATGTCATAAGTATGTTTAAATAAGATGATGCTAATTCAGACTTATAATTGTTAAGAAGCTTTTGATAACATAACTACGATGTCTATTTTTGCCTCATAAACTCCACTCATTTATCAATTAAGTTGACAAAATAACTATCATAATTATGAGCCAAAGGAGCTGGTTTCCGAGACACCTACGCAGTCCTAACACAGGCGCGTGCAAAGGGGCGCGGGGAAAGGATTCCTGGTTTGAGAAAGGGTTTTCCTGCTGTAGCGCTGCCTCCCTCCAGGCAGTTTCCATAAACGCACGCTGCACAGTTTCTGTAGCTATGTTCCAGCCCAACACAAATTATCGTTAGGAGAGAACAGATTTGTAAGTTGTTCTCAGGACTGCTATCAGAAAAGTTCATTAATCTCCTCTTAGACGCTACAGTCAATTTCATAGTCTTTAGCTATTTGCTTTTGGCTACAAAATTTTATCTCACTTCATCTCTGTCAATAATCCCTCTGCATTTACAGTTTATTGGTGGTTCAAATGCATTTGGCAAACCACGTGGCACTTGCTCTGTAGTCTCTAAGCCTTTGGCACCCAAGCCTTTCCCTGCAGGAATGGCTGTAGGACAGGAACCAGAACGGCTCCTGTGGAACTGTAGAGTGATGGAGGGGAAATGCAGGGATACGGGCAAGATGTGATCCCGCTGTATCTCCCGACTGCCAGGATCATTGTGGGGAGAGGTAAAACAGATACGTTCAAGAGTTTGGTTTTAAACAATTTTAGAAATTAACAATAGGAGGAACATGATCTGTAAGTGTCTGTTTCAGTACTTTGATGTGGTCCATACAGGAAAGGCCAGAACTACAAATGGGACAAGAAACAAGGAATTTGTTCATGTTCTTATTTATTAATGAAAGTTTCTTGTACTTTAGTTCACCTTCTGTTAAAAAAGAAGAAAGGCATGCATATAAATACCTGCTTGTCTTTGTAAGCACCCTCGCATCTGGTGGACAGCACTAGGAAATGACAGTTGTGGCTAGCAATATTTAGCAGTATCCTTTGTAAAAGGACTCTCAAAAAAAAAATCATAAAGGAAAGAGACACACACCTGCAGGGTCAAAAGGCAGGATTTCTCCCAGCATCCCAAACACTCCATCAGTTTGGTCACGATTTGGCCACGTGTTGTTTCTAGGTCCTTGTGGTTTCTGTCCTAACATCTCTGACATCATGTTGTCCATATAGCTGCTCACGAGACCCAAGCTGTACAAATCAGAGCTTAAATCTGAAAAGCCGGGATTGTTCCACTGGTTTATATGAGACAATCCAGCTCCAACAGCTTGGGCTGGCTGCTGTGAAGAATTAGTCAGCCATTTGGCAGGTACGCGTTGCTGTGGTCCAATAGGTTGAAGCAAGTGTTGGTAATACTGCATTTGCTGCTGCTGCTGCTTTTGGGGCTGCTGCTGCTGCGACAAGCCCTGCTGAGAAGGATGCAGCGGCGTGTGAGAGACAGACTGCGGTTGCTGTTGGACTGTTCCTGATTTCTGTTCTGTTGCCGTAGAGGATGCAACCGAGTTCCTTCTTTTCACCATCGGAGAAGTCTGCTGGGATTTGCCCATGTTAAAACCAGACAAGAAATCGATAACATCCTGCATTTCTTGGTCAGTTGGTAAATTCATACCTTTGTCATCCTTGCCATCATCCGGCTTGAAGAAGCTGTCCCGTCTGTCAACTAGAAAGCCATTCACTAGCTGGTTATTTGTGCTCTGGATTGACTGCAGTGGATCCGCGGTCCTAGGAAAATTACCAATGTTCAAAATGCTTTGTAACCGTGCATCTATGTTAGTGGGCATTTTAGCTTTCTCCTCTGAGTTGGAACTTATGAAGACATTTTTGGAAGGTGTATTGGGGATTGAATAACTTCCAGTATTACTTGTACTGGTGCAGGAAGTTTTTTTTGTAAACCGTGAAGTCAGTTTTGAGAACGTCTTTTGTAGACCACCTGAAGATTTGCTTCCGTTTCCGGATGGCATGTCAACTTGATTCCCAAAGTCTGAGATCTCACGCTGTAACTGGATCTGAATACAAGGCAAAGCTTGCTCCCTGCATCAACAAAAACACCTGTATCAAACCATCTCATACATAACCGACTTTGTACGTTGGAGGAAAGTGTGCGTTTGGGTAATAGCTAGTGGAAGAAACAAAACCAAAGATTGCCAAGTCCATCAGCTACTTCTTATGGTAACAATGCAAATTATTATTAGTATTTGCAATAGCATTAACTACTTTCCATTCCTTAAGGAATTTTAATTATGCTTCAAGACCTAAGTGGAGACTTATTTAATATAAATTGAGTATTTTTGCAAGAGAGAAATAAAAGACTTTTGTACACTTGGATAAGCTGCTGGCTTGTTTTTAAGACGACTGCTGTATCTCTGCATGTACCCAGGAGGTACCTATGTAAATTACCCATTTCTTGCTCTCAGTTTCCCCCTTCTGATGAACCGGCACTGTCCGATTCCTCAGTACAGATCTTTCAACAATGACGGCTTTGTTTACACTAGGCGAGCAGTGCACGAGGCTCAAGAGGAGACGTACCTTCCCTCCTTCCACCGGTGGGTGTCAAACACCGCAGTGTACAGCACATCTACTAGTCCCAGAGTCTTCTCTGGATCCAGGCTCCTCTGCAGCAAAGACATTGTTGCTGGATCTTCTTTCAGACACCTGAAATCATTAAGTTTAACTTAAAAATCAAAGTGTTTATTTTTTACATTAAACAATTTTACCACACTAGTCAGATGTAAGGCCAGTTGGTGCACTACTTCTGCTCCTACAGAGCTGCAATCAGTAAGGGCAGCATAATTAATGTCTGAGGGCTCCTAAAGCCTACGCCTGCAGGCCTTGGTTTCTTTCTCCTGTTGTATATTCAACTAATCTGACTGTAAAATTAAGAGTTACATCATTTATTTTGAAATCATGATTCACGATGAGCTTTTTTGCTGAGCAGGCGTAATTGAGGCAGAGAGGTAAGAAATAACGACTACGCAAAGCCCCTCTCTGGGAACTGGCAAAGGCACTCTGCAGACTGGCATGAGCCCCGGATCTCGATAAGGCTCAGGAGCCAGCGCCAGGAGCCCCCGGCCTGGCAGGCTCCCCCAGGAAAGTACCCAGTGTATCCAGCAGTCGGGGGAAGACTTTACTGAGCTGTGAAGATGCAGGATTAGTGAATTTTCCTCAATGGCACAGAATTCGGACTGAACATGAGGTGCAATCTGAACAGCTTCAATCTAAAGGTCAGGACATCAGTCAAGCACTGAAGGAGCCCCCGCAGCAGCGGGGTACGGAGGCGCTCTCACCGCGCGTCGGCAGGCGGAGCTCTTCCAGAGCGCACAGAGCCTGCCTCAAACCACTCCGCCTTATTTCAGTTCTTTCATACTACAGCAGTTTACATAAAGGGAACAGAGAAGTGCCCGTTTATACTCCACAGAGGAATTAAAGATTATTCGGGTAAACAATGAATTGCCTCGTACTTCTGGACACGCCACTGGTACCATTAGTAACAGGCGCTCTCGCGAAGGACGCAGATGAATGAACTGCCTTGTACTGAAATTCCTAACACTGAGTACTCCCAAGTAAGAGAGAAAGGAAGTGTTCTAATTCCACACCGTTGTTTCAAAAGGGAAGAAATCCTCACCTAAACTGCAGATCACTCCTACCATTCTTTCCTAGGCAGCAACTAAACTCTTGCACCACAGAGTTCTGTGGTTCGTGACAGCGCATAAAGAACAGCGCGGTGAAGAAGGAGCTAAAGCTCTCACACTCATCTCAGCTAATTCCTGGCCTTCCTGAGGGAACAACTGTGAGGACCTGCCGGGGAGGAGCATAACAGGAACACTATTGCATTAATTTTTTAAAAAAACTTTTCTTTCATCATCAAGCTTTTACTTTTCTTTAAAAGTCTGTTTTAGTTTCAGTGCCTCTTTTCTATTGCCTCCAACAGAGGCAGCACTGGCACAAAGACAGCTGAAGTACAACTGTCAGTCTGTCAGGAACGGCCGCATCCAAGCAGTTCCAGATGGAGAAACTTAAGGAGGAAACGTCATAATTGCGTAGTATTCTCTCTTCCGTTTGTACTGCAAGATTTTTCCCTACACAGTTCAGTCATAGCTGTTAGTATAATCTGCAATACAGTATTTTTATTTACCAAGTAGATGGAACCTGCACCACAATTCTGGATCCTTCTAAACTTATCTGAGGAGCATAGGCTTCTTTATTTTCAATCTGTGCTGTGTCCACAACCACCTAGCAAAGAAAATGAAAATAAAAGGGAAATGATTTTAAGAATTAGTTCTAGTTATTTTATCATCCCTGTAGTTACGATGCAATCATCTCACCTCCCTGCCAAGCTACACGTGCAAAAAAGAACCAGATAAAAAACAAATCAACTCGCAAAATCATTATAAGTTGATTTCTATTTTAATACCTAAAAAGAGACAGACTATAAAATGGTTAGTTTGATACAATAACCTCTATTTCAAGAACTTAAATTCTTGTCAATTGCACAATGTAGTCACGCATCACGACGTAGTTCCCAACGGCTTTACCTAACAGCGGTAGTTATCAATGGCTTCGCGTAACAGCCCTGACAGTCGAGGGGTTAAGCACTATTACTACTTTAATAGCTCCCAAACACCATTTATCAAAATATTTTAAATAATTGAACCGCAGTGCATGATATGGTATAGACATAGTCTGAAACTCTTCACATAGCTGACAATTCTTAACACCCCCTCCTCCTTAAAAGATTACAAAATGCCACACCAGCATTTCTCTGTTCTACTAATGGAACTGTACTATTATTAATTCCCTTTTATGTAAGAGAGAAGGAAAGCGAGTGTCCAATTTGATGAATTCTCAGCCTTCTGTAAGACATCGTGAAGATATACAGAAGATTAAAGTCTTGAAAATTAACCTTCTGTCATGAAGGTTTTTATGGAATTGAGAAGAATGGATTCACTTCAGCTTCATTTAAACTTTACTACCAGTGATAGTAAGTTCCATATTTGGTTCGTGCTTTCTGTTGTTGTCCAGTCTGCAGGGGTTGGCCTTTTTCATCATTTCCATAATTTCCTATTTTGGTCATGCTGAACCAGCAGCTTTTTGGCAGCAGTCAGCAGGCCCTGCTCCAGTGACTAGCAGATTAGCTGTACCATTTATCCCGGACATGGCAAGAGTCCTCTGGGAGAAATAAGCCTCCAGGGATATTACTGGCTCTTGCAATCATCCTACACCGGTTCCACTTCTAACTGGTCGTCTACTACTGGTTATGAAGAAATGTGAAATATGAATAATGCTGGGAGTCTCTTCTCTCTCTTGCTCTAACAAAACCATCCAATGACACTTGAACACAATTATTTCCCACCTTTTAGATATTTTAGCATAAGGCCTTAGTTTTCCCCCAGCTGACTCCAAGCATTTTCCTGAGTTTATTCAAACCTGTGAAACACGTCTAAGCAGAGTGACAAAACGCCATGCTATTATTCACTCATGGAAATACCTCTCACTTAATAACAGGGCAACTCCATTACTTTTTCCCTTGTATTTCTACCATTTTAATTTTAGGTAATTTGGAAATCCGTGAGTCAGCTATATTGCAATTATAATTAGGATAAGCAGAGATGAACTTAGGAGTGATTTTTCTCAACTCCCAAGAAAAATACTGTCTGCGTCTCAGACCTGTGAGTCAGAACTAAAATTCTGCTGTGTGCAGACCTAGATCAGCTTCTGGCGGTGGCGCAGGGTAGCGCTCGTGGGCTGGGCTTTCCTGGGGGCGATCCCCCCCTCCCATCTTTGTTTCTTCCCTTTCAAAAAAGTGTGACATTTCTCAACATTTGGTCAGAGTTACAACAGCTGGGATTTAAACATTACTAGGAGATTTAGTGCTTCTGCAACGCATGTTGGGTTTTGCTAGAGAAGGAAGTGCTGGCACAAAAAAAAGGATGGTGGGAGACTCAGTTAAACCTCTTTGTGGCTTTGCATGAGGCCCATTCAAAGCTTTATTTCCACTCATCTCCTGAATTCAACTATTTTAATACACGTTGCTTTTATTCAAACATGAAGATTTCTTCAGCTGACCCAAATCTGAAAATACAATTCTTAACCTATATGCTAAGGTAAAAACTGAAAAACTGCACTTTTAAAAATTATTTCTTATGTTACAAAACCAAAGGCTAAAATAACAACGCCAAGTGATTCACATCTCATTGTGCTTTCCACTCTAAATTAAGAGTTTCTTCTTAAACACATGGCAAGACAGGCTAAAGATAGTGAGATTGTCAAGTAATGTTCTTTTTTAAATTTGGCATTTAAATGACAAATTTACACACAATTCTGCACTAATGCAGCCAGCAGCAGTAAACCAAAGCCTACATAATATTGTCCCATGATTCATTTATTACACAAAATAAACCTAAAATAAACACATTCTCCCTCCCCGCCTGGTGGGTGCTTAGAGGATAGCTTCCTGTGCATCAGACATCTATTGTTCTCGTTCTACAGGTGTTTCCTCTCTCATCTCCACCCAAAGAACGCTTTAGAGAAGCAAATTACAATTTCTCATCATTGCATGAGGCGACATACAAGCATAATTGAATCCCGTAAAAAATTATGGCACGTAGTTTATAAAGAAAAACCTCAACCCTCACACCCTTCCAAACTGTAACAAATGAAAAGGAGACGGAACGAAGAGAGGCGGCTTGCAGGGATTTTGTCTTGCATGTAGCTCATTGCTGCATCTTTGCAGACAGAAACCTGCTACTTTCAGAACCTGAGGTTCAAGCAAAAATCTTTGGAGGCACTCATGATTCAACACAAATAACATTCCTTCTATCAGCACTATCGTTTGGGAGAACGTGTAATAAGTTTTATGCTGACAACTCTCCAAATGTTATGATGAACCTGAAGAATTATCAGCGCTTTAATTACCAGCAGGTCTAACAAGTTATGTCTAGACTGGGGGACACCAGATTTCCAGACTCCTGAGTCCAAATGTGCCTCGGGCCATTCCCCAAATCTCATCAGGGCAGGACTTGGGTGTGCACATCTCTGCCCCACCGGAAAAGAAAGGGTGGGAGGTGCAGCATCCTCCCAGGCCTTCCTCGCCCAGACACTGGCGAGCCAGGAACTCCTCTGAGTTACACAGCTGAGAAAGGTTCTTTCTTGGCCTCACCTCCTGTACCTTGCTGCTGACTCCCAGCATCCAGCCATGAACTATGGCAGGTGAAGACACAATCCCACTTAACCATCTCCTTTTTTCTAGTTCTTCTTGTATTTATTAATATTTAATACATGTTTTCCTTGAAAACACCGAAGTAGAAATTGGATCAATCCTACTGTTCCACAGTTGCTTTCTCTCCTTGCAGAGATACCACCTTCTTACACCTCCCTGTAAAATTTCCTTACACAAAGTGGTTAATGCACCATCTCCTACCTTTAAATCCTGGTATCGCAGGGAAGTGAGGACTGAGAGCAGGCGCACTGCTGTTATGATATTGATGGTACGTCCCTTTGATTTCTGCCTTCTTTACATGAAAAGTCAGTTGAATTCCAGTATGATCTGAACCTACTTCTCTAGCAGATATTTAATATCAAGGGAGTATCTAGTATCTAGCATCAAAGGAACACTAAAGTAGAAATATCTCACAAATTTATGATTCACAATTTATCATTCACCATTACTGGAGAACCTATTAATGGTACCAAACCCCCTATATGGTTTAATGACCTAGGACAGAAAGTCGAAGTCTCTAAATCAGCTGTGTGATTTGTTTGAAAAATGTGATATTTACAAAGTAAGTAGCAATATGGATCCCTTCATAAGAAATTACAATTAGTTAAGTCCTGATGGCCTGCCATCACCTTCAACAACGAATCAGGATATGAATCAACAAGAAGCATTTACCTCACTGTAGGTTACAGATGATTCAAAGAACACTTGAAAGAAACGATCACAGGCTACGCTGTACCTTTATGCTTGTGTTTCCTTCCTACCCTATTGCATTCTTGTCCCCATTTTATTCGTCCAGTCAAAGGAAAACCCACAGTAGTCCAAAAATGTCAGGAATTTTTATTAAATGAAGAGATTGCAGTAATTAGTTATGGGAGCACAAATGCATTTTCTTATCAGATTATGTTCCAAGCTTCTATTTTTAGCAGCTACTTGGACAGTGCAAAACCCACAGGGTTTGTTTCTAAAGAACACACACGTCTACAGCAAGGCATTGAGTTGCTCTGTCTCTGCTGGAGACGGCAGGCAGCATTACCGGGTGCAGAGGACATCCTGGGTTATGTCAGGCAGGAAACCCAGCTTCCATTCAAGGAGAGGAAATGAAAAAAGGGCACTTTCTAAAGCTAATCTGAGAGAAGGGGGGAAGGGGTGTTTCTTTTTGACATAGTCATCTATAGATTTGAAAATTCTTTCTATTTCACTATGAATTAGGAGTTTCATTTCTTGTGTACTCTCTAATAACGGAGACTATGAAGTACCCAGTACATTCTTCTGTTCCTATCAACTACAGATGCCCTCTACCAACTTGCATTCTACGAGGACGTGTTTTGCTCCTAAATCAAGTTAGCTGCAACATTAAAAATGGAGCAACACAAAGACATTGGATATTAATTTCCAAACTCTTTAAAATATCTAGTTTCTCTTGAACATGTTTAAGTAGCTTTTTTTTTTTTTT
>VYZM01021336.1:34553-59071 GCA_013398915.1 Dromas ardeola | reverse complement strand
TTTTGCTAAGCCCACTGGTAGTCACTTACCAGTCCAGCTTGGCCAAATAAGAGTTGTACAGCAGTTTTGCAGGCTCCTCGCCATGTGGAAGGGCAAACCTGATTTAGGACTTCAGTAACAGGAGAGTCGTCCCGTGGTGTAAGTCCATTATGGCATCCAGCTTCCTTAATCAACTGCAGCATTGTGTGCTGAAAAAAGTAATTTAAAACTTTGTCATACTACAGACGGGATTCATAAATGTTAACACCAATGCTTCCATATTCTACATGTTTCCATTATTCTACATGTTTTCAAAAAAAACTATAATGTCTATTACCTCTGAACAGTCTCGTATAACTAGAAGAGCTCAACTGCAGAACAGAAACATGGAAGGCCTCTGCTATCTGGAACACAATACTCCTCCAAAATCATAAACAGTATTTTTGCTTATATTCTTGCAAAAGGGTTTAATCAAAACTACAAAAAGCACTGCAAAGACAACAGAAAAGCAGCATTTTGAGCTGTGGATTGTTTCAACTCTTTCAGGAGCAAGGCACTGGGCTTATGTAAAAAACACAAACGTGAAAATGCTGATTCAAATTGCCCAAATTACTTCTGAACTGACATCTTTTCCATTCCTTTATACTGAAAATACAATTAACTTCTCCAGTTTAAAATTATTTTTAAAAAATTGATGAAAGTTTCTAAGGCGACACTGAAAGGAGCTTTATTACAAAATACTTTTTCAAGTCCCTCCCTTGGCACTAGAAGTGTTTGGGCCAGGCCTCTAAGGAGATGAAATCTCTGAAGTGCATCACCTGGTTGGGGCATCCGTACAGGCTCACTTTCCTCTCCACTTTTTGATACCTAACCCACCTATTTTTAAAAAGTTCATGGAAGCTTCATTACCTCCTAGGCTTCTACGCATCTCTCGGACTGGACTGAATTTGCCCAGGTGGTTAAAACGTTATCAGAAGTGGGCATGGACCTATAATGTTATCAACACCTTGTTTCCACAGGAAGTCAGGCTAAAAATACGCCCTTTTAAATACAAGTTTGGCACTGAACTTCTACTGAAGTGTCCTCTGAATTTTAAGGAGTTCTACTTTCTTCTTCCCCCCCAGCTGTGGTTAGATTCAGGGTTATTACCGTTTTCAGCTTCAGGTTTTCTGCTGCAGACTCATTGAAGGATATTCCTTTCAGAAAATGCGATCCGATCTGAACAGGTACAGTGGGCAGTTCACACTGAATTGGCTGAGGTGGAGTCTGTCTCCTTCCTGTTTGCTGGGCTTCAGCTTCACTGCAACAGCCCTGAAATATAAAACATCAATTAGAGGAAATGAAGACATTAGAAAACCTAATATGAGTCAATTTTACATTTTTAAATAATTATTTTCAAGGCGAGAAGAGATGAAAGAGAGCAGGTTTAGCAGATCCTACCTGAAGACTCGCTTCAATAGCTTTTGGGTTCAAGTGGAAGCCAGCCTTCATTGCATATTCACAATGGCCTAAACTCTCCAAAGCCACCTTGTACGCCTGACGTGGAAGAAAAAGTTGAGATATTAGAGGCATATCAGTAAGTAAACAAGCACGCAGTCGTAGTGGCGGGATACATATAAAAGAATTGTTTCATGGATTTACTCTACTCAGTTCTACGGCATACACACATTGATCATAAGATTCCAATGCTGTAATTCTCAACCCCCTCATGGCTGCCTGTGGTACATATTTCTACAGTAATACATTCCTTCCCCACTTCATTCCTTGGCCCATGGACTGTACTACCTGCGCACTAGAGCAGTAGACTTTAAAAATTCACCTGCAAAGCACTGTCAATTTTCACGTTTAGCTCTTTGAGCTGATGTTCAGGGATTGCCACACTCTGTGAGCAGAAAAGCTGCTGAACTTCAATTCCTGCCAAACATCCATCACAGCCTCTTTCTCGCAGTCGAGATGTGGCCTGTAATGTAAAATCAAAATCCAGGGTAAAGAGGTTCAACACTAAACCGGGTCGAGCTTAATTAAATTTTAAAAAGACCAAAAAAACCCCTGAGTTTAAAACATTATAAAGGAAATGAGAAGCAGCACCTGGTGGAAAGGATCTGGACGAGATGATTTATTATAGCTTATTAAACCTCTACTGCTACTTTGAAAGTACAAGTCTCCCGTAATTTGTCTGGCACATAGGTGTTGGCCAGCAGCTTCCCTCAGCATTGTTTGCTGTTACTATTTCAGCTCCCTCCCAGCACTGAGGATCCTGTTACACTGGCCACATGATGACTGTGGGCACCAGAGGAGGGACTCAGGACTTCAACAGAAAGGGTACTGCTTGCCACCCCAACAGATCGGTTCACTCGTGTGTACAAGAGACTCCTGTGTGCAGAAGAGGATATATTTTATGAAATTAAGGGTGATTACGGTGGTGCGATTTGAGAAGAGCCACACAAGACTGTAAGATCAACTTCGCACAGCAAGAGAATAGCTTTATATAATATGATTTTGAAAAATACGAAATACGAAAAGCCAAATATCTAGTTTTAACTGTAAAATATTACACTACTGAGGAGGGTAAAAGAAATAGAAGCCTACTCTTCTGTAGAAGGCTACTGCATTTAATGCCTCAGCTACGGCTTGGTTTTCAGCCTAGGAAGGATCTGGCTCTAAAGCAGGATGTCCAAACTGTGGATTTTTGGTACGACAGCCAACGGCCAGACACACATTGTGCACCTCATCGACACATACAGAATTACAGCATTTTTCAACTGAAAATCTTAAAAAGGTAAAATAGTTTTGAGCTACTGACAAAGCATCATCTTAAACTTTATTTTGAAACAGCAGTGTATTCTGCTGCCCAAGAGGCTGATTTTATACAGAAATAATGATTACCTTCACTCCTTAATGTAAACGTTTGGTAAGATTTCAGTATTTCAGATCTCCCTTCTATTAAAAATGAATTGTATATTAGTCTGTCTACAATTAGGAGAGAGATTTTATTTATTTACAGAACACAGATTTTTCTTATGCTATCCTAAAACCCCACACAAATACTTATTTTAGTCAGTCATAAAAATTAGAGAAGTGCCTTCTATTGTTATTCTGGAACTGGGGAGAATCTGTATTTTTCTCTTCTCCTCCCCACATATATTTATTACAGGATTTGATTAGTGTAATTCTTGTACTAAACTCCATTTCAAAATACAGGTTTTATTAACAGAAATAGCTGAAGTGGGCTGTTAAGGAGGTAGAGAACCTCCTTTGCATTCCACAAACCTAAGTTTGATTTTAACCACATTTTAAACAAACTTCATAGCAACTGCAGGGCATTTCTAGAAATTGTAACACAGTTTTAAGGAGCTAAGTATATTAAACATAAAATTAACTAGTTTTATGCAAAAGGAGTAAAGCTGTACCAGGATTAGACCTGTTACAATTATCCGTAATACACTTAAAAGACTCCCAAATCCAGTGAAATAAATATATACTGCAGTAAAAATTACAGGCAATTCCCCTGCATTCCTAGTTCTGAAGGAAACTTGTTTGCTTTCATATACCTTGCAGATGTTAGTTGATAAATAGAAACCTTGACAAGATTTCCAGTCAAGATGATTAACATGCCTGTGGGGGCTGCCAAATTCGACTTCAAAAGCACGTGCTCCAAGTTACTTGAATGTAAGGAAATGGGGCACTCGGAGCCTGAATCCATTCTGATCTAACTGCCGCAGACCTCAGTAGTGCAAAGGGAAGCAGAAAAGCTCATCCAACTATTCTCTTCTGGAAAGGACTTTTTTCAGCAAGAAAAGTAAGGATTCCACAGATGGCAAGTGTTTGTGAAAATACAAGTCCTGAGAGTGGTACAGTTAAGTAATTTGATTAACATTCCAACAGCTGATGCATCAACCAACATCAAGCTTAACAGCATGAAGACAAAAGTGTTAAAAGTTACATAAAGATCTTTATGTATGAAATGGAATTCATGCTCAAAATTTAAGAGAAATAGACATTATCTGAATTATTTTTCATCAAGATTTTGCTCTGTTTTTGCAAGGACTTGTATGTTTGTTTTCAGACTCCCTCTGTCTGCCAAGCCACATTTGAACGTTGTTAATTCATTACTAATAACAAAAAGCTGTTTCCACTCTTTGTGCACTCCTTAGGTACAATCATATCACAAAGAAAACTTGACACAGAGCAGAGATAGTACAATCAACATGTAGGTAAAACAAGTTTTAGCATCGGAAATTAACTGCACCATGTTCCCCGCCTTCAAATGTAGCATGTCTTTAAAATCAGAGATTTTCTTCCTTTATTAGGGCATCCTGAATTTAGGTTTCACTAATGTAACTGGCATGTCACTAAATACAATGTCACTACAGTAAGACCTCCGTACCTCCGCTGCTCCTCTCCATGATCTTATTGCATCTTCCAGCTCATTTGTGGGGCTTAAATTTGAGGCTCCAGCCCCACTAACGTTCTTTCTCTCCTGAGCTACAGCTTCCGCAAAGCAGGAGTGTGCCACTGGCTGGACCTTCTGCAAAGCTTGGGAGAGGAACTGAAAGTGGACCTGCATCACCGTCAAGAAACATCGCCCGAGTACCTGTGGGACAAGAAACAAACCGTTTTCAAGCAAATAGAAGACTTCACGTAAGTTTCTCTTCTTCCTTTCTGTTCAGTGTTTGAGGTAAGGAATTAAGTTAACCTCAGATCTTTTTTTATTAAAATAACACTTTGGATCATGATATTTAACCATTTACTTAAAATGAGGTAAACAGTGAGTGAGCGTTGGTCTCTACGAATTAAGGGGAGATCAGACTGATGCCATGTCATTTTTACTTCTGCACTCAAGTTACGGTTATTTGAAGAGCGAAGAGCTTTTTAAGGTACTTAGCAATATCGAGCACATGAACCAATAAAAAATGGGAGCAGTATATTACAACAAGGACAAAGTCAACAGCAAAACCCACTTGCCCACAGAGCTAGCTGATTTTATGCTAAAAAAAACACCAAAAAAATATGAATCTTTTTAAAACATGATCATAAAAATCAGTAAAGTTTAATCCAGCAGTTTATCTTCCAAGCAGAGCGGTAACCAGCAACAAGCATGAAAACCACTTTGCCACATAATCCCGTGGCAGCAGAGTGCCATTTTTAGAATACAACGGTGACTGCAGAACGCCTGCACAAAGTTGCAGCCCTGTCACTTGCATTGTCTGACAGGAACTGCTAATGCTGGCACAAATCTTCTCTTCGGAGTATTTCACTGAAATGGGCCATGTAATCCCCGCTCGAGGGTGTGAGGAGAGGCGGGGAGGCAAAGGGCTGCCGGTGCTGCTCGTGGGGCTGAGGGCAGGGCAGGGCACCCAACTCCACCAGCCCCAGCTGGGCTCCATATCCCAGACCTGGCCCCTCCACCTTTCCATCCCCCATTCATCTCCCTCTCCTACCAACGCTAACGAGAATTATGGCCGAGGACAGACATGTGCCCCAGTTACTCCAAGCCAAACAGAGCAGGTGGCACAAAGACAGCTTTTAGGTGTGGGAGAGCCGACGGGCGCACAGCAATCCAGGAGGCCAGCAGAAGAGCAGCCACCCAGGAAGCCAGCAGTCACCCAGAAGGACAGCCTGGAGAGCAGTCACCCAGGAGGACAGAGGGAGAGCAGCTCCATCCACCTCCTGGGCCACGCTCTCCTCAGCACACCAAAGCCTAACTAGAACGCAGCAGAGAAGCAAGTATTTTCCAAATTACTGCAGAAAAGTATTTAAAAGCTATTCAAAGTGTTTTGTTTCTTCTATGGAGTTTGTCACACAAAGTGGTTTAAAAATGTATATTTGACTTTGATTTATTAAAAAAGACTCAACTTGAATTCCATTTTAGGAATAATTCATAAAATACACAGATAATGTACAAAGCCATCGTGCCTTGGAGCAAATAAATCATCTGGCTTATTTTCAGCTACATTCTTCTGGAATAAAAATATTCAGACACAATGATCTTACTGGCAAGACTGCAGTCCCACGAACAGTTATATGCATTAACTATCTCCTTCAGAAGAGCCAGTGGTGGCAATGCTTTTTTCCACTGCATCCGGACTCCTTTTGACATTCCATTCTGGTTCAATCACTTCCCTTCTTTGTACAGGCATAAAATTAAACATTTTTGGTACTCTGACTGACCTCTGAAAGTGGAGTTTGCCTTATTATAAAAAGCAGCCAGCGAATGATAAAATGAAGAAAGCTCCAGCTTTCCTGGCTGTAAGATCAGAAAGATTTACAAGAAAACTGCGGGAAAAGACAACTGACAATCTGAATATTTCTGTGTATGAAGAATGCAGTTCTCAGGGGAAGAAGAAACTAGGACTCATTAGGAATTCCAAGCCGATTAAGTTTCAAAGAATATTTAAGGTACAGAGGTTGAAGTTTCCCCTGCCCAGGAATAATGCTCAAAATAAACAAATGATTTAGTTTTTAAGTGGCAGCACACAACATTTCTAGTATAATTTACAATGTTAAACAGTGAAGATAAATAGTAACATCTGCTTTACTGAACTTCTATTTTGTTTGAAAAATAATCTATTTGTGTCTTCCTCAGAAATGGGTAAGGATGGTTTTAACTGCTTAAATAAAATCCAAGTGGTGGAGGATTTTTACACTGTCAAACACTCACTGCAGATGCCAAACTCACTCTTGCTTTAAAGTTCAATTCTTGAGGATTTTCTTCCAAAGCGCTGAATCTGTCTTCACTGTGGGAAAGAAGTACGACCGCCACCAGTTTCACAAACACAGCCAGGGTTGGCCAGCAGCTACCAAAGAGCGTAAAACAATATACCAAATCTCTTGTTGCAAAATCTGCAGAACGCTACTAGTGTATGGATGTGGTCCTTTCACAGCTAGACACCACCATCTCTTTTTCGAGTTTATTTCTCCCTACTTTCCACATGCAGAAGTGTTTGACTCTTCTGCTTTAGACCATAATAAGAACAACTCAAAACCTGGAGACTATGTAGTAATCCAAGATGAACTGGAATCATCACCGCTGTCAGCTAGTAAGTTTTTCTTGGTAGTGTTGGTGCTTTCTTAAACCATTTCTTAGAATCATTTGTATTGCATATACAACAAGCTCTTCAGCTTGCAAACTTTTGTCCCAAGAAATACAGATTTAGCACCTTGATGTTCCTAACCCGTTACCAGGCAGGACAGCTATCTCTCCCAGCTGCTGAATGACCTTACCGAAAGGAAACCACCTTCCTGTTCAGGCAGTTGGAAGCAACGGGACTTTTTGGTGAGGTCTCGCCTCAGACTTCCTTGTCTCTGAAGCAGGTGATGAGCTTAATCAAACTGGTTACGTACCAAGAGAAGCATCAGGTGGAGATGCAGTGTTAGGTCACTCTGTCCCATATTATCCTCCTCATGGGGGCACACGATTAACTTTGGAATATTTTGCTGGCCAAAGTGCACACATAAAATTGCCAGATTTCATTGCTACACAGTGATGCCATGCAAATTCCCTGGCAAGAAAAACTTATACAACGGATTCTTTGTAACAGAACACTACCACTAACAAAGTTAGCAAGTAACCAGTGCCCATCTTCCAAACTTGATACAAACACTGACCTGCAGTTCCAAGCACCATTTTTTCTAGTAGTATTTCTTTTTCTCTTTCTTTTTTTTTATTGTAGAATTCTTATTCATTTTTCTTTTGTAGAGGTCTTTCTGTAAAGGTCTGTCNGGTGGAGGGGTGGGGGCAGCTATTTCCCTACACAAACAAAACCCCGAAAAAACCAAACCACCACAACGTGCTTATTCAGTGGTTTCCTACTACCCTCATTTCCCTTAACAGAGTTCTTACTGGCTTTGGCTAACAGTAAGCACAACCTGTCTACCCACTGAAGAGACCAGGTTAAAACAGCAATATAATGAAACGAACAACGAGGTATGACTCAAACTGCTGTACCAGATGATGAGATAACCCCCTTTCCCACATATTCCTGAAAGCTGGCAGAATATTATTCATCTTCACTACGCAGCAATGCCCCGCAGTTCAGAAGAATGATCTCATGACCAAAGCACCTCCAAGGGAAGACAGGATCCTGCTCACTGGAAAAGTTACCTACCAGATAAACTGGATTCCAGCGGAAGGTGCACCTTTACACCTGCAGGATGAGCAGACAAGGGCAACCTAACAGACTCATTCCTGCTGAGAGCCAACCTAAAAGCCCAGCAGTGATGATAAGCTGATATTGACAGCTACTAAAATGCTCACCATAATTTAGAAAAAAAAAAAAACATTTAAGCGTTAAGCATTTTCAAAATAAAAAGCAGCAATTAAAATGTAATACAAAATATTTCTAAAGACAATGCTAGCAGACCTGAGAGCAGAGCATGAGATTATAGACCAAGACAAGACCACGTCATTCCAGAAAGCCCCAGCATTTTCTACTGATTCAAAACAGCTTTTTGCTATTAATAATTCTTCAACTCAGAAAAGTCCGAATTCAATCTCTGCACATCACAGGAAAGCTAATAATAATAAAAATATTTAAATAGGGCTTTACAACATTTGCTAAGAAAGGCCTACGTTTTTTATTTACTCAAGCACTTTTGTCCCATAAGCTTCTTGTTCAAAAATATTCAGTTATTTTATACAAATAAAAGGCCAAAATTATCTCCATTTAATACAAAACAGAGTGTCCAAGCTTCCCTGTTGTTCAGGAACACAACGTGTACATCTTTGTCATTGCTACAACTTTCAAGGCAATGCGCAAGCTCCATGTAACTAAACCAAGTTTCATTCTTTGCATTTTGCAGCAGTGAGGCTGCTGCAAAGCTTCACAACACATAAGGAAATAGACAAACTTTTTCGCAGTTTTAAATTCCCACCCACTGGATTTCCTTTAACACTTTTATTAACAGAAGTACAGTTTTACTGCATTCTTCCAGTTTACAAAACTTTAACAACAGATCTGGAAAACTCAACATAAAACACGCTCTTGTTCCCCCTGATTTCCGAGCTGTTCCTCACCCATACAGGCAAAAAACACCTGAGAATTCGAAGTTGTTTGACCGAGGAAAAGGAAAGCCAGAAAATAAAAATCAGCATTTGCATTTCTGAAATTAAGAAACCTTGGGAAACTCCATCTGTCACCAACACTTTGATCAAGAGAAGTCACCTTCTTACACATCCTGACAGACAGCTCCGAACTAGCAAGCTCTGTTCTGCTAAAAAAAAAAAATAAATAAATTAAAAACCTCTCCCACTGCTGCTACAATGCAGGCTGCACAACCATTTTTAGTCCAAATCCAAGTCAGTGTATGTTCATCACAACTTGAAGTTTTCTTGCTACTGCCTTCCCTGAGCCCACTGGACTAGATAAAAACATGTGGCACCTCAGAAGTGCTATTAGCTCTCTCCTAAATTTCCAAAGCCAAACCTGCTCTGCTTATATTTCTCATTATTCCTGAAAACACACAGCCTTTGTTGAGGAAGGCTTAGGAAAAGTACGCTTTCCTCCGCTGGGCTCATGCACAGAGAAAGCCTCATTCTCATGCCCTTCCCAGGAATTCGGGGTTCTGTCCTCCCACTCCTCCATGGATTACACCTCACCCGCCGCTGCTTCCGCAATACCAGGCTGCATCCCTCACACAAGAGGCTCTGGAGCTCCTCATCATGGAATATTGCTGAGCTGCCACTCCCACATTTGACCATCTCTCCATTCTCTCTCAGAGCTGTAAGTTCTTTCAGTCACCTACTAGAGAAACTGCAGAAGCAACTTTAGCTATTCCTGTATTTCCCATGGAAAAAATTACACCACCTCTCACACTCTTTTCCCCTCATTTCCCCTGGCCAGTGAACTCTGATGAAGTCAGGGAAACCTTTTATATTTTTCTGCTTCCATTGCGAGTTTTTTAATCCTGCTGGTAGTTTTATGAAATGTTAACTTTTCTATAGATTGGGGAGTTGGGGGGGTGGAAATCAAACGTTTTTAATTTAAAGTTTCAGTCCCCAAGTCACAGAGAAGCAGAGCAGGAGAGGCTCTCAAAAGGTCATCCTGCTGTCCCAAGCAAGGAGCAATTTCACCTGGGTCAGTTTTGCTAGATGCAGGTTTAACCTGTTCCGTAAGTTCTTTGTGATGGAGGCTCCCTGCCCTTTGTAGCTATCCACCTCACTGCTTCACTAACACTACAAAGTGCTTCCACAACACCTAACATGAATCTTTCCTTCTGAAACTTAAGTTCATTACTTCTTGCTCCACCTTATGTGGATGTGAAGAACGGGACGCTGCCACATCTTCTGGCAGCTCCTTACATACCTGAACAACTCTGATTTTCCTTCTTAATCTTCTCTTCTGCAGAGTCAGTCTGCAATTTGTCCCTGAAGTCCTATTTCCTGGGTGTCTGATTACTCTTGCTGCTCTCCACTGGGGTCTCTCCAGCTGCTCACTATTTCTCTAAGTGCAACAGCAGTGGTGCATGGGTGCACTGTTGTGTTTAAGGCCATAATAACGAAAGCAAAGAAAGTTGAATGCTTATTTCATGGTTCTTGCAAGTTACAGTTGTATTAAACACATGACAACTGCCTCTTGGCACAATAGCAACACCATTGATTTATTATTTGCAGTCACACAACACTGACTCCTACTCAGCATACGACTACCATGAGCCCCAGAACTGATCTTCACAACTGCCCCCCCAGTGGGCTCCACTTGTGAGGCTGAAAACTTCTATTTAAATATCGTTAACATTCAGTTTTCCCCTCTGAATTCCATCCCAACTGGAAAATTCATTCCTTCAATTCAAGATCATTTTTAATTCAGCAAGTCTTCCAGCATATTTATATCATGTACTGTCAAGTCACCCACACACTTAAATATATTCTCTATCCTGACCTCTGCCAAGGTCCATTTTGACAATGGGCAACTGATAACTGCTTCCAGGGCACAATCAGCCAAATCGTGCGTCCGTATACTTAAATCATCTCAACCATGCTCCCTGCCTGACTTATAAAACAACCATGTCAGAGTCAAATCCTTAAATTTTACTGGTTCTTAAGCAAAACCAGAATGCAACACTCATCTCATTACACAAAGGTACCCATAAATCTTGCATGTTGGCTTTTTTTAAAAGCTATGCGCAAGATGCTGTTTTAAATAAGAAAAGGTATAAGAAAAGCAGGGTGACAAGTGGTCAATCTCCACAAGATATGCCTGAAAAGAAAACCAAGCAATCCAGCTGTGCTGCTTGGATTCTCTTTCTGTCCGTCCCCACCACGCAGAGCTGCCCAGTGCAGAGAGCGCTGCAGGCGGAGATGGAGCTGAGGAGGACGGGCCAGGTCTGTACAGGTAAAGCAGCGACCAGAGCACGTCTCTCTGCTTCTGCTTTAAGCCGGCAAGACGCGCAACCAACATATGCCAACAATGCTCTGTTTTTGCTCAGGAACTCCACTGACTGAAGCTATGAATTAGCACCTAGAATTGCTTGACTAGGTTATAGAAGTAGTATACAGATAGTTGCCAACATTTTGCATGCCAAGACAGAGTTTCAAAATCCACAAAAAAAACCTAGAAGACAGGAAGTCCTTCATAGGTTTTTGCGCTTTTTTCATTAAAAAAAAGTCTTTCAGCACAGTTATTATCAAGATCTTAATTACATAAGCTCACACTGATTTTTAAATTCAGAAAAAAAGGTGGTGGTTTTTTTCCTACAGCCTTAGGTAAACATAGTGATGTTATTATTTTCAAAAATACCAGTCAACAAAAGACATTTATAACAAATATATAGCCAATCTTCCTTCATTTTATACTGAGTATACAACACTGAAAACTGTCAGTCATATTCCTCACTACAGTTATGTACTACAAATAACATTCTACTGAACTACCTCACCCAGAAGTTGTGCAGTTAGAGGAAGCAGGTAACGCTTGATAAGTATGTGTGTGTAACACTCATCCTTACAAAGTTACCTGAAACCTAAATAAAATAAGAGAACTCAAAATCAGGATGGAATTCTGTAGGAAAAACTTTGCAAAGACTGCTGTAAAGTAAAGAAATACGTCAAAACACAAAGAACGACTTAAAACACCAGGGATGCATATGTGACTGTCACTAGCAGAGAAATCCCCAGCCGTACCCAGGCACGAGGAGCGCTGAGGATGCTCCCAGCTTCAAACCTCCGGGTTCTGACTGCCGGGCACTCCCTGCCAGTCCATGGAAATTACAGCAAGGTCATGACAAAGTTTTACAGCACAAATCTCTCACACTAGCATGGTATTTGCCTTTTAAGCACAACAGCTCACAAAGACAAAAGTGTTTTGGAGAGCGATAAAATGTTATTTTACATAAATTTCGATCATTAGTCAACAATATCCAGTTTCACACAAACACTGATGACACCAGGCCACTCCCAAGTGTTCAGGTTTCCCCTCGGAACAGATAATACTAAGGGAAGTATAGGTTAATTTAGAATATGATGGCTTAATATCACTAGAAATACTAGCTAACATAAAACAGAAAAGTGTTCAAAACTTTTATTTAGTTGGTTTGGAAAGGCAGAGTGTTGGGGTTTTTTTGTTTTGCATTATTATTTTTTTAAACTAATCATGGTTTCCCCAAAGAAGAAAGAGGTAGTTGCACTGCTGGTTTTAAGCTTAAATCATATAGAACATTACCATTTAGAATCATATGGGTAGTACAATTTAATTATAACTCATTTTTCTTATTTCATGAAATCTTTAAATAAGGCACAAGTTTTTATACAGGAATACCCACTGAATTCCTAATTCAATATAGTTGGAAGTCAGGCATTGCAAGTGACTTAATACTTTCAAGAAAACACAAGAATAGAAGAAGTTGTCTTTTCACCAGCGTTGCCCAAAAGTACAAAGCAAGGCAGAGAGAACTTTTGGTGTAGAAGTGATTTTGAAGAGAAGTCCAATTAAGAAAGAATGACACAAATTCACATGCAGAACAGTATCCCCCAAGGTAACCTACCTCAATGTCTTGTAGGCTGAACTCTTTTTGATCTTTAAAATTCGCAGCTCCTGCACTCAGTTCCATCAGCATTTTTGCTATTTCTGGTTTTATTGCTGCTGTGAGTCGACTCGCCGCTTCCATGACATGTTCCTGCACGTCTTTCAGTTGCATAGCTGCCTTAGAATAATGCGAGTTCCTAAATACACTGCTGAAAAGGTCTGTAAGGAAAGTGCTCGTACGACAAAACACATTGAGTGCATCCAGGTATTTGGAGATTCCCTGCTGGATGTCTGCGATGGGAGTAGTGTGGGAGACGGGGTGGCTGCAGCTGCCCGCAGCAGCCGAGGAGACCAAGGGGGACGCCGGGGTGGTGGATGCCAGTGGTGCGCTCAGGGTCCTGCCTAGCTCAGGCATTTGATACTGCTGGTGTTGCTGCACTTTTTGCTTGGACCCGCCAAGCAAAAAGCGCCGCTTATAGTCCATTTTGCTTTCTTGTGCACTACAGCAATACATAAGTGAGTGCTTGTTCGAAGATTTCTCGATTTAACAATCACTTGTCAAATTCCTTCCTCAAATATATAGTTATGTACAGTAACAGTGGAGGACTGTGTACATAGGTTTCACAAAAGGCATTTCAAAAAGGCAAGCGTCTGTATAATCTGTATCAGCAGTGAGAAAGGCAGCAGATTTGCTGACTTTGTATTTTCAGTGTTCGGTGCAGCCCTGCTGCAGTTAGAAACTGTACTCAAAAAGCAAGCTGAAGTTATCTTAATAATGCTCTGTCTCTTGTTTGGTATTCCACTCTGCACTCAGAAAAGCAGCGCCGGAGCAGAGAAGTTATCGCCTACAATTTCTTCATGAGCATATTATTGTCACTTGCTGTTAAGTCTACAAAAGTTATTTTTGTCAATGCAAACAATAGTTTCAGAAGCAATACCTTAATACAATTTCCCCATTAGTAATACCAGGAAAAGTGGAGCAAACCACCGATCAACAGCGATTATAAAAGCAGTGCAGAGGCTCCTTCCTTGAAAAAGCAAATCCTTATGTCAGCAGATCAAATATCTTCAAATGTCTTGACAGATCCAGTCTGCCAGATTCGTTTACTTGTAGTGTCTCTTCTTAATACTGGAGGGAAAAAAAAGTCTGGACTCTGTTTACAGAAGACTTTGCAAATATAGCTATTAAAAATTAGAGTGTTTATTATTGCAAGCCTTCTTCCCCTTTCCTCCTTTCCTTCTTTGTTGAGGTAGTTGTTTCCGTTGTAACATTAAGAAGTGGTGCTTCCAGACTGCATTTGCCCTCAATTGTAGACTCAGAACAAAAATGCACAAATGTACTTGTAAGGCCTCTAGGTCATTTCCTGTGAAGGGAAAAAAAAAAGTTTAAAGTGTTACGGAACAATGAGAAGGTTTAAGATTTTAACTCCTGCAATGTCCTGCTATACTTCTCTGGGCAGATGTTGTTGACAACAGGCAAGAACAAAAGGCAGGGAGAGTTTAAAAGTCAGTTAGTTACAAGTTGGTGTCATTTTGTTACTAAACTCAAGACTGCTGAACATTTTCTCACTCATTCTCCCATCCTAGACTGTTAAATTTAAGACTACAGTTAGTCCCCAGTGCAGCCCTTACACAGTTAAGAACAGTGGAAGGCTATTAACGCAGAGCTCAGGAGGAGTTAATTACATTTTCTAACCTCATCCTTTTTAAATAATTTAAGAATTAAGTCAATGAAACCTTTTTTCACACACCACAACTTATTGTAGAAATCAGACTCCCATTCATTTTACTAATTTACTAAATCAACAGACACAGGTCCATAATCTTTTTTTTTCAGTACAACAGCAGACAAATCTGTCTATACCCTAACAGAAATCAGCTGAAAAAAAGACAACATACACATCCTATTTCAGGATGAGGGACAGGATCTGACATATGCAAGGTATTATATCAGGCAGAACTGCCCAACAGATTGGCCCAAATAACACTCTCACCAGACAGGAAAGTAGGGAGGGAAATACAGCTTCCAGGAGTGCCCTGCTCCCGCTACCAAACCAAACTGGTGCGGCTGAAGAGCCAAGAGCGCTTTCTTGAAGGCATCGGCAGGAAGGTGAGCAGAGCCTGAGCAGTGAGAAGGGGTCAGCTGGCAGCAGGAGATGGTCAAGGCCAGGCTGGAGGAACTGGAGCTTCTGGAAAAGGGCATGAAGATTTTTAGGCCCTTACCCTTGGCCAAACACAGCTCTTAAATGGAGAGGGCTTGGAATCTCATGATCACGTTTACAGGCTGGAGCCATACATCCAGACAATGGTCACACTTACCCTAGGAGCTGGTTTACATACACATTTTATATAAACACACACGTATATGTTTATACACACACGTGTGTGTGACAAGATTTATTTTTGTTATGCACTATGAATTTATAGCTTGCTAATTAATCCCACCTCAATCCTCTTCCTCTCTCCTGTGCCAGAGTCAGCACCGCGCTGAGCTAATTCCCCTCACCCCCAGCTCGGTCAGGCTGGGAAACCCCACTCCAGGGCCCTGGGCAGGAAACTTGCTACAGTGCTCCTCGCTCTGGGAGAAACACATTCTATTTCTTGAGACTGCAACAGACACCAATTAACAACCTCAGGACATTATCAGAGGAAAGTACAATGTAGAGAAATACAATTTGTTCCATCAGTATCTAGTCTGAGCTATTTGTCACACTTTATGCCACTCTCTCCCTTTCCTACAAATCCACATAAGTTGATTTGATCAAAGGACATTATTTTCCTTACTGCGGCAATTGCAATGTACAAGGCTAATACCAAACAGTAATTCATAATGGTGTTTTTTACCTCAGCACTTAAAAGAATAATCCAGCCATATCAGGAAGAAGCCCTTTAATTCAACAACAAAATGTTCCTTTAGCTATTATAGTTGAGATATAAAACCTGTATTAATATTGTCAAAGTGGTTGGGGAATAAAGATTTTACCTTCAGCCAAAATTTCTTATTTCCACCTATCTGAAGAAACAAGATACCAGTTCATTCACATGGTGTTTTTTGACACACACATATGATACAAAATCCCACAGACAAAGCAGCAGGCAAGACGTAGCAGGACAAAACAAGATGCAGAGCCCGAGAGTCTCACACCCACTAAAACAACAGACACACGAGTTTTTCAGGAAGCCATTGCTGCAGATGGTTCTGCTTCTGACATCTACAGCAAATATTCTTTTGTATTCCCACTTTTTAAAAGATGATATACAGATAAAACACAGCAGAAATTCCCATATGCATGTCAGCATCCCTCATTAAAGTACTCTAAGCTGATTACTTTCTTTCCTAACTACTTTATACTTCTCTCGATATTCAGATTGAATGCATCAAAATGCAATAAACCCATTAAACCCAGAATTTTCTAAGAGGTCTTGATATCATATGCATAGCTGAAAATATTTTTCTCTTTGCTTTACAAGCTACAGTGCCTTACAGTGGAAAGTATGATTAAATTGGTTTTCTTGATTGCATATAAATGTAGATGGAACAAAAGAGTTGGTTAATTTATATGCATTGTAGAAGTAAATTGGTGATTATTTTCCCTAAGTAGACATGAATTTCACACGGCAGAGGAACTTAACCAATGATCATGAAACATCTAAATGTTAATTAGAGCCAAAAGCTAAGAAGAAGGGGTTTTCGAGCTATGCAGCACTGAATTAGACAAGCATATTAGAGATGCGCTACAACTCGGTGGTTCTGATTACACACCGAGTCGTTCAGGATCAACCTCAGACACTGACCTGATCGTTTGAAAAGGTCCGATATTTAGCCAATACATAAAGCTGCTACATGCTAAAAGAACATAAATGCAATAAGTAGGGGGAAAAAATGGTGGGTTTGTATTTTCTACAGCTATAAACAAACATGATAAATCATTGTGTTTTACCTCTAGACAATTTCATAGTCAAACATGCAGGTATTTATTCAATTCTTCAACTTCAGTATTCCCTTGTAATAAAATCAACACAAAAGCTTAACAAGGACAGCTTGTATCTCCAGCATCTAAAGAGAGACTTACTTAATGAGAGAGGAAAGCTACAGTTCTCAACACCAGGCATGTGGGTAATGCTACATGTCTTACACTTTCTGTAATCAGAACCTCAACGCGCTACGTACAAAATAAACAATCTTCCTTTTGCATCTTTTCCTGAAACAGTGAAGCAGAGAATGTTCCCACGCTCTCCTCTCCCTTCCCCAATGCTACAGGTCTGACGCTGCTCCTGCTGCATGGACTCAAAGTGGGGGCTCTATATTGTAGCTATGTGAGCTTTATGCCAATCTGACTCTTGCTATATTAGAAAAAGAAAATAAAAAAAATAAAAATTGAAGCACTTTATTCTAGTCATACAAGAACAGCATGTCACAGTTCAAAATATAAACCTTAAGCTCGTACTTCATTTTGCAGAAAATAGAAATATTCACAGAAATCAAGTGTAGAAAGTATCAAAAAAATAGTATGCCACAAGTAAGTTTTATTCCTTCCTTTATGTAATCAAGACCAAAACAGTGTTCTTCATATACTATTCAGCATTATAAAGAGAACTAACACATAGCATAAAAACAAGCTCCACACTGAACACTATGCTGTTGCATGCTGTAAAACACTACTGAAAAAGCTCACCACGTTGCTTATGTTCTCGCTTTAAGGAATTAATGCTACAGTTACGGAACTGCTACTAGTTTGAACTATTTGAACTTCCAGAGAGAAGCAAGCAGATATCTGCAGGAGTTGCTCTAAAAATGGCCACGTTTGCATAGAGGAAGGAGAATTGCATGAAAATGAATGCATGCGCAAATCAAGTTCACTGTCCTTTTTTTAAATGTGACATCCACCATTTTTTGTTTAGATACTTCCCAGAAAGTCAGAAGTATTTTCTCCAACATCACTGATTGCAAGAGACACAAATTATCATAGAAGACTTTCAGACAAATGGCATTTGGCACCTCCCAGTTTCTGCTTCAGAGCAGCAAGAAGGGGTATAAACCCCATCCCTCCTGCTCGGCATCACCCCACTACGAGGGGAGGCAACTTTTCCCATGAATGAAGACAGGAGAAGAGCAGAGCAGTGGTGAGAAAAATGTACAAGTGTATCACTAGTTATTTAGTTACACAATTGCCCGTACTGGCAACTTCCGTTCCACCAACTTCATTTACCATCTACGTGAATGTTTTGCAGGCCATACTGGTTAAAAAACTTTTGATCAAAAAAATGATTTTTCATGCTTTAAAAAGGGTTCTGATTTCCATTTTAAAAACTGTGTGCAAAGGTGTTCTTTATGAATTCTGTTGTCCTTTCAGTGAATGTGCAATATAACATTGATGAGTAAGATGATCCAAAATAACCGAGGTAAATTTTTTGGAAAGTAACAGTTCCAAATATTGTATGTTGGTTTTAATTTTATGATACAGATTCCAAATCTCAGAATGAACTCAACATTTCACACACCATTCATGTAAAACAATCAAACACGAAAGCAACTAAATTCAATTAATGCCCTAAAACAAGGAACTCCAACAGAAACAACCCACAACAGTCAGCTTGCTTACCAGGGCAAAGCCTGAGCAAACAAAGCCTTCTGCAAGGCCAGGAGGTCATCAAGCTGCTAGAGCCAAGGGCCTCCCATCCAGAGCACACTAATTCCTCTCATTTAGTTACACAAATCTGGTGCAAATCCAAAAGTTACTCCACTCTGAAAGGCATCATTCCACCCTCAAGTCCTGCTGTGACTAATGCGTACCTCAGATCCATCACCTGGCCAGGCCACCCAAAGTCCAAATGTGGACTCCTTAACAAAATAAAAATACCACAAATGGTCTTGGAAATCTGAATAGCAAACTGGGAGCAGAAGGGCAGGGGAAGCCCACACGCTATTTCCTGAAGACCAGTCTTCCACCATTCCCACCACTACCTGGCTCAGAACTAAAAAAGTTACCAGCCGAGACCCAAGCAACATCAATTTGTGTATCAGCACCTCGCAACACAACTACGAAGGTCCTGGCCAAGGACACCCAGTGGCCTAAAGCAGGGACCCTGGCTGGTAATGACATCCAGCTCAGACCCAATGCCGAGCACGCGGTGTGTCACAGGATCGGCTCTGCCACTCTGGTCACCCCAAGCACCGCGAAGGCAAGGAGACAACAGCAAGGACAGAAGAGACGACAGCAGGGCATTCTGGAGAAGGCAGCACTGAGAGGCCCAACTATAGAAAGGCTCCAAACTAGTATTCTACACAAAGGCAAAGACACAGTAGTTAAACAGGAGAAACAGAAAGTCAGTCTCAGGTAGGGGCCTGGTAAAACACACCGTACCTGTGTGCTCCAGGCATAAATGAACCACACACCAAATCTTCAGCTGGAGAGAAGAGCCACAGGCTGTGTGCGGTCTAAGAGGTTATTCCTTGCTTCTCCTTTTAAATAGGCTACTAATATGAGTTAACTACAGCAGATGGTGGGAACTCTTTCCTCTAAACAAACTTTTCAGGATCCCCATTAATAAAGAGATTAAGAAAAACAGTCAAGTAGTCCCAACTACTTTAAGAAGGGGATTTTAAGACAGACATCAGTATAGTATTCTACAGATTTTTAACTAGGATTTGATTCATTTTACACTATCCCAAACTAAAGATGGATTACGTCTACAGCTATAGAGTGCATTTAGCATTTACAAAACATATCCATTCAAAAATACTAGAAATTGGAACCCACATACAAGAGATTAAATATAAAGAATATTAGAATTTCAGTAACAAATCTCATAACCCAAGAAATTAAATTCTGACTTCAACTACATCATCTCCAATACTCTCAAGTAATACAAATCTATTAATATTAAAATTGCCATAAGAATGAGAATTTGAGACTATAAAGGAATTTCTTGACAACTGTATAACATATTTAATCCACCCATAAAAAGAAAATGCATAGAATTGGGGGGGGGGGGCTTTTTAAATTTGTTTTCATTTTTAAAACACTGACTTGGACATAAAACTTTTCAGAATAATACAAGAGATGAAACTATATTTTGAAAATTAAACTTTTCAGTCGACAAGAACAGCCATCTCCAGATAATGCTGACTGGCAGAAAATATGCATTAATCTCTGACATCAGTTAAGTTATTTTGCACCTGCAATTTCATACCAACACATCATAAATACTTAAAGCATGCAAATGCTTTTAGAGGGGTTGACAAGCATCATTATCTTCACCACCAGGGCAAACGAGGCTCAGAGTTTCTCAGGACAGGCTCCAGGCAGCTGTGGGGATGCGGGCACACGACAACGCCAGCGAGCACCAGCGGGGAGAGGACACCATCCTGGTGGCTCAGCGTATTGGCAGGCAACACACGTCACCAAACCCCAGTTGCTCTTGGTCAGGTGCCTGCACTTAGGCTACAAAGCCAGAAAGGAAAACCAACCTCAGTTTTCAAGGCTGACAGCCTTTCTAACAGGGTAGGCTGCATCCACTAGAAGACCCAGGCACCTCCTGTGTGGGTTTTTTGGGGTTTTTTTTGGTCATCCAAGATGTAAAATCTCCTATTAGATGACGACAGGGGGAAAAAGGGGAAGAAAGACAGAAATAGCCTATTATACCAGTACCATTTTAGTTCTTGTTAGCTCATGAATTGCTTATTGGGATTCCTTTTTGGCTGCTTGCCCAGCACAGTTGGAGGAAAAAAAACCAAAACAAAACAAGTAGGCAAGCCAATCCTTACTGCGCCTGAAGTACTGAAAGCTCCTGTTGGAAACATCCTCCTTCCAGGGGCTCCCCTTCCTAACACTGACTCACCAGACACTCTGGCCCACTCTCCTGCCTGCTCCAGGGCTGGATGGGTGTTAAAACCGATTCAGTGTCTTCCCTTGTACCAGCTGGTACGAGGGAACATAGCTCACAGGACATACTCTACAGGGACCAGGTAGTTTGCATAGTTTAACAAGAATCATCAACTTCAGCATCCTATTTAAACGTATACAAATCTAAACAGGCCTAGTTATTAATACAGAAACTGATCTCATTTATCAGTGAAGCAATTACATGCAGTAGCATGGAGATTTGTTAAACCTAAGTGGAAGGCTCCAGCAACTTGGTTTTATAAACTCAACGACCAATTTCACTGATGAAATACTTCCAGAATATTTATAGACAGTCTCTGAACTAATTTATTATGTATTTGTCTAGAGCTTTTTTCCCTTCAAAATGACCCTCCTTAAAACAAAGCTATTAACTTAATTGTGCCGATTTGCACCTTTTGCACTCATACTGAAAAGTTCTCCAGAAGCACTTCAATGCTAGATGCCCTAAATGACAAGCAAAGACAAAAAGACTCCCATGCCCTGCCCAAAAAAAACAAATCACCAGAGACTCCGTCATGAAAACCACTCTGAAACAGAGAGAACTGGAAAGGGCTGAAGAATACCGAGTTTCTGGAACCAGGTAAGGACTGAGGGTCTTGGCTGCTTAGCACTACACCACCTCGCTTCCAACACTTATCCCTCCAGAAAAGAATCTGTAGCTCTGAACTGTATAACTACACCCTGAATCAGAGCGTACAACTGTATAACTGCACCCTGAATCCGGTTCAGAGTTCTCAGTACACCAAGCTGGATTTTTCCCAAGGCAGAGCCTACAGTGCGTCAGGAGACTTCTTACATTTTGTTTGAAGTAAAACATGTAACACACTGAAGAGCGCTAACTCAAGTCTCAGCAATAAGATATGACAGCAAAAGGAAAAGCTGGTGAAAGGAATGTGTTAAACCAGACCTTCTTTCAGACTTGGGTGCCTCCCTGAATGTCAAAAATAGATGCCCGTGTCAGATCAGGATCGCTGTTTCAATCCTCCCTTGGCAATAGGTGCTTACATTATCTATTTTGAAAGCAGGACCAGTTCCCCTTGAAAGAGAACTGCGGGTGCAGAAGTGAAGGAAAAGAAAATAATGTCCATTCTTTTGATACAGTAGTCTAACGAAGCATTTGCACACAGCATGAGAAATTCCCATGCAATGTGACAGTCAGCCAGAGACTCAGGACTCCATCTCTCATATCCAAAAAGGGTGCACTTAACATCAGCCACAAGCACGCTCTCTCTTGTTCACTTATCAGAGCTGTATTACGTGCTAAGATGAGGAAAAGGCTCATGGGACCACAGCAAGAGCAAGCATGAACAGCACAAACTTTCTGTAGAAAAGGCACAGCTCTTCCTCCCAGAATAGATGGCCTACAGAATTCTTTGATTCTGGCCACTACCTGCAGGACTGCTTGGGAAGAGACGCCCGCTCACACTGAGAGCTAGTCGCTTGCAGCCAGCCCGTGGGAAAAAATACACTTTTCTTCAAAACGGAGTGAGGAACTGAAGGCCATAGTTTCAAGGAAGAGATGAAGAGCTGACAGTTTCTAGAAAAGTCTTGAGAATAAGTTAACATTTATTGCTATAAATGGCACTTTTCAGCCACAGATTTCCCTTCCCGCTGAAGGGAAGGCAGGAAGAAAAGGCTGAGAAATATTCAATTAAAGCATACGCACAACAGAAATGTTATTTGGTCAGGCTTGTGCATCCTGGTCCAGTGATGAGCATTTCAGCTAACTTCCCCCCCGCGTGCCCACTCCCAAGTCTATCCCTGCAAACCCACCCAGCACATCACATACACAGGTAAAGTCTTTCTAAGCTCCAGGGAAGCCACCTATGTTAGACTGTTCTTCACCCTGTCAGTCCTGATTACAGTTTCACTTCTAAATACAGTAACCAGGGTAGTTATTTCCTTGTTAGAACTTAACAGAGAAAACAAACATTAAGAAAACAAAATGTAATTGTTTCTCATTTCTGTAATGATAACTACAAAAATCACCATTTCCCATGTTTCTGCAGAAGACCCGCTTTCACGCAGGGGAAACACAATATGGCAAAGAACAACAACAACAAAAAAAAAAAACAAACAGAAAACCCCATAAGCAAATGCCATATGTATTTTTCAGTATCATTCACTGGGAAGAGAGGGTTTAAATACACATTGCAAAATGTGTGCTAAAAATTTCTACTAAGATTTGTTAAAGAGGTTTAGGAAATGACCTTGAAGAGCTTAGTTACTGCTGAGTCAGCGTAGATCAAGAAATCACGCAGAGGGCTCTACGTAGAGCTTTACTCCCACTGGCTTAAAATAATTTGTCCATGGACCCAAATACTACATAAAAAGCTTCTGCACCTAGAAAAATGGGAATAATTCCCACCCTTTGGCAAAGGACTTAGAGAAATAATTGAAAGACATTCAATAAATGCTACATGCAACATATCTTCTTTCAAAAGTCAGGTTCTTCTGAGGAAGTTTTCATGGCCCCAGACAAATCATACCTTAAACAAGACTTGGAAAGACAAGTGGGAATAACAGCCCAAGTCAAATACTACAGCATTTAGGCACAACATACTACACACACTTATATATATGCACACACACAAAGAATGGCGTAACTTTACAGGACTAAGGGACTAAAATAAGAAAGCAGATTCATTATGGATAAGTTTATCAACTCATACATGGAAAAACAAGCCTAGCCTCACGTACAAAATGATGGGCTCTGGCCTGATCGTTACCACTTAGGAAGATGATCTGGGTGTTGCAACTGACTGGTTTTCCTAAAATGTCAGCCTGATGCTGAATGGTAGTCAGAAGAGTAAATCTTATGTTACAAATTATTAGCAAAGGAATTTGGAAGAGAGCAGCAGTGTTGGGAAAGCCAGAAACATAATTATGCCACTGCATAAATCCATGGTTTACCCACACTTCAAATTTAGCGTGCAGTTCTGGTCTCCTTATCGCTCTTTCTTCCAGAGGGGCTTATTTGCCTTACTAAACAGACTAACCACAGGCTCAGGAAATCCTATATGCAGCAAATCATTGCAGAGAGAGTTTGAAATGAGTGTAGCCCACAAATTCACCCTGTTCATGCCTTTCCCTCAGTATCCTTTTATAACCTCCATGGGATAAAGAAAGTTAAGTTGGATCAATTTTGAAGTCTGAATCAGCGTGGCCACTTTTACCTTCATATTCACTCCAACTTAGTGATCATCGAAGCAATATAGCACAATGACATATTGTTTACAACTGCTCTGGAAACAAGCATTTCCTCATCGATAAATCAGCTGTCAACTTTTAGACAGGGCTTCCAGCCATTTTGCTGCTCTTGCAAACATAGATACTACATTTCATAAGTGCCACAGTACTCACGCTAATTAGCATACACATATTTGAATTTTTCCACTGAAATAAATATCCCTAAACCAAACTTCTAGAACTGTTTGAACTGAGTTTGTGATGCTATGCAACTTTAAAAAAAAAAAAATGAACTCAGTGTAGCTTTAGTACACATTTTAATTGTTAGTAGTGTTAGACAAAAGCAGTATTTCAAGACAGTGAAAATTACAGATCATCTATACATGTAAAGCTCTTCTGTGAAGAAGAAAGTTGATACTAGAAACACAAGACAGAATATGTACAGAAAATCCTGTAAAGCCTTTATGAGATTTTTTCTCTT
>VYZM01021336.1:15495-34489 GCA_013398915.1 Dromas ardeola | reverse complement strand
TTTTTTTTTTTTTTGCCTGTTTGCGGCAAGGATGATGAGAGCTTTCAAAACATTTGGAGTAACTCAACACCAACAATCTTTCCTTTCCCAAATTACTATGCTGGTTCTGCATTCTCAACACTTGCCACAGAATAAGTCTACAACATTCTCTCGATACTAGACTACATCAAAAAAGAGAAAGAAAAAGCCCTGCAAATGTGTTTTCTTTTAGTTGCATTAAATATACTAATCCTAACCCAGTTATATAAATGAAGCGGCTACTATTAGCATGTATTTCCACATGTAAACTATTCACTTTTTCATATTTAATAAGTATATTACCATACTACTACTATGTGACCGAAATGAAAACCATTTCTCCTCTTCAGTACATGGTAGAAGCTTTATCTGTCTTAATGTTTGCCTTCTCCCTTTCAACTCATTCATTGAAAGTCTCCTACTTGAAAAGTACGAAGTACTCTGAAATGATATGAATTTCATTTCCAAAAATAGGAAACAGGAATACACATCAGAAAAACTGACATCAGCACACACACTTAGTGTCTCATGACAGTTGAAGCCACGAGCTTTTTTGTCATCTAGCTAATACAGAGATTCATGTCTCCGTACCACAACCCCCGTGTTCTGCGAACAGACTTTCCGAAGGGTTTATGTGCTTACTGTATTTGAGTAGCAGCACATTCAGCACTGAGCAGCTGGAGTTTTGCCCAGGAAAACAAACTATATTCTATACTGAAGAGAGGGACATGGTGATTAGGCCTTTCATATCCCTCTCATGTTGAAAATTATGGAATTATCAGAAAACTATAATCATGAAAATGTTAAACTAAGGAGAATGTATTTTTACAGCAAATGAACATAATTATGTTTACCATATTTGGGCCTGAAGTTGGCTGGCAATTCAGTCTGTATATAGACAGCAATATCTGAATCACTGTCACAGGATATGAATAAACCAGAGCAATCCAGTGTGAATAACAGTCTCCCTCCTATAACAAAACCAAGCATTAGTGTGTACATAATACTCCAAAAGCATCATATAATACTGTAAACAGCAATTTCATAAATAGTAGTAGTTGAATATTTTTAACCTTAACTCTAAAAATTATTCTTGAACTAGATCTGTCTAACAGGAGACTTTTGGAACTGTCAAAATGCTTTACTTCGGAAAAAGTCTATGGTTTTTAATATAGTAGATTATGTAGAACTAATGTCTGTAGCTGATGAAGGAACAGTGGGGACAAGTAATTTGGGATCATAAAGATTAAAAAAGTAGAAATGATAGCATGCATACTTCATAACCTTTCATTTTTCCTAATCAAAAAAAGCTGCTTGTGCGTCTTCAGTACAGCATTCCCCTCCTCATTAAGACCAGAATTTGTAAGTCTTAATTAAATATAGACAAGATTTTTAAAATAGCACTAACTCATCCTGCATAGCTGGGGTCAAAACATGATTAGTTATAAAATCAAATGTCACACCCTTCCGGTTTATAAATCTCTAATGCAAATCAAAAGGGAGAAATATAGCCCAATCTTGCCAACTACATCCTCTGCCCCTCCAAGAACACCCAAAGCTTAGCGTTTATCAAGTTGTTCTGCCTGCTTTACACAGCAGACCACTAAAAAAATCCTTCCCGAGTTGCTCAATCTTCTGCAAATGGCATTAACAACTGGTTCAAACACAACTTAAGCACCAGAGAGACTCTCCTCTCGCCCTTCTTCAGCAAACCCCTGGGTCCCAGCAAACACCACCCCGGCTTCACAACAGCAGCAGCTCACACCTTTGAGGCTCCAGTATCTAGTGCCTTCTATTAGCTGCTTCCGTAATCCTGCTTTCTATTTCAGTCCACAGAATTATTTGTTGCCTTTTATCCACACAACATAAATGCCAAAATAGGCCACAGGTTGACTTAAAAATCAAAATGCTACAGACTGAAGGCTGAGGAATGCTAGAGAAAGCCTAGGTCTTCTCTATCCACTCCTTACGCTCACACAGCTGTGAGAAATTTCTGTGTTTAAAAGGAATTAGTTACTTGGGGTTTGTACTTACTATGTTCCTCTTAGGAAGACTAGCTTGATTAAAGGTATTTTCCTTTTATTAAGGAAAGCAAAAGATTTTAATATTTTAAGAGACTACTGTTTCCCTGCTTCTTTAAAAAGGTTAACACCCTTAATAATGAAGTTTAATTTCTTTCAATATAAATTTACACATTTGGAAAATAAATCTCTTTTTTTTATCTCTAGCATAGATGCTACCAAGGAATATAAATAACTTCACACAAGAGCTACTTGCTAACAAATGCATACATGGAATTCTGCCGGCACGTCTCAGCAGCATGCATAGTTTTCTAGCTTCCGGCTTTAAGCTGCTACATTAAGTATACGGCATGGAAAGGCACACAGTCACACTGATGTTCAGATAAATACTGATGTGATTTGACTTATGTAATGTGATTTTTCCTTTAAAAAAAAATAAAAATCACTATTCTTAGGTTAAAAATTATTCCCTGAAGAACTCTCCAAATAACTCCCAATAAAATTATCACTTGTTAAATAATTATCAATCCTAATTTACAACATAGAAAGCACAGTCTGACCACCTTACCATGTCCTGAAAGCAGAAGTACTGATAGTTTTATACACAAAACTAAGCCCTCAATCATGTGCATGATTCGTCACCAGCTTGTGTGCCAAAACTTCTGCACGGAGTTGTGCAAGAAATTTTTTGCCCAGCAGAGGATACAATGGGATACTTACACTGGTATAATGCAACCTGAAAGAGAAACAGATGTAATGTTTTCATCCATAAAACAAATTAACATGATGTGATTGATCTATTAGTAGAAATCAAACATCCATAAGCAAACCTGAAGACTTAAGCCTAAACTTCACAAATGAAGACTGGAAAGAAACATGTAAAATTTTAAGTGGTATCTTCTGATGTGTCAATTATACTTAAAAGCTATTATCAAGGTGAAAGACTAGGCTTGCATTAAATGCTGTTTAGGTGATTTAAGCCATGCTGACACTCCTTCCCAGTAGCTTGTGTTGACAAAGGGCTTTCTGCTGCAGAAATTGCGACACAGTAAAGCTCTGCCAGCCGTAAGACACTGCAAAGATGCCAAATACATTTAAGCAATGTTTCAATACCGGCTGATGCATCTATTACAGATCTGGCCAGACCCCTTTCAAATATATTTCCTAAGTCTTAGATTTAGAAAAAGCAATCTTTTCGCCTCCAGGACTGTTTGTGCAGAGAGCGTGCTGACGGCCAGAACCACCCCTACTGGTACCAAGCGCTGCCCATGACTAATCTGGCACCGGCAAGCGATGGTAAGGAGAAGGTCACAATACACAACACTAAGCATCAAGGCGATGCCTGGCAATTTCTACTTTATATATTACTACAACACCCCCCCCAGCACCATTTTTAGCCACTGTTGGATTTCCTCCCTTCTCCCCATCCCCCAACCAGGCTCCAAACCTTGAAGTAACCTTGTTCTGTTCCCCCCCCCAGAGACGGCTCCATGCCTGAAACATAACCTCTAATCTTATTTGCTATTTCTAGCATACAATTCACGACCCTTATCCCAATTTTTTAAATTAAATATCCTCCATGTTGCGCACACTGCTTCCTATAGTCAGGCTAGCTCACAGAGTATGTCAGAACTTATAACCTTATGTTTCCTGTTGAGGATAATTTTACATTACTTTTAAGAGCATCAGAAACACACAGTATTTAGGCAATATAGGTTTAAAAGCCTTCTCTGAAAAAGAGGGTTTCAGTACTACTGTCACGACTCCACTGCAATGAAACCGCTTTATTTGTTAGAAGATTTAGATAAAGACCTTAAAATACAACAGATCTGCACTTCAGAGCAGTTTGCAAAGCCAAGCATTAACTTCCAGCAATTATTGATGCTTGAAGAGTATCTGTGAACATTAAGCTAAAGTCTTACAAATTACAGGGTTTCATTACAAAGGAAGTCTTCTCATCTGACACCATCTATTTACCAGAAGGATTTTGCTTAAACTTGTTTGGTTTTTTGCAACAACAAAGTGTCATTTGTTTGCCATCAATTCTGTAACATCTCCTACGCAAAACGAATTGAAATAGAAATGGCCTGATGGATCAGATGTCCATCTAGGCCACCATGGCAGTGCTCAAACTGTATACATTTAATTAATTAGCACTATCCATAACCCTTTTTTTAATCAATTATACCCAGTGTGTGCAGTTGCTAGGGCAAAATGTTGCTCCATGCACAAATTCTTCCACAAAAGCACTTTGATACAGAACAGCTCCCTGAAGAATGAAAACATATTTTTCTGTCTCCAAAGGGCTGAAAAAAAAGAAGTTTCCAGGATACGTCCCAAGCCTGGAGTTACAGCCTGATGCACCCGTAGCCGCTCAGAGTTGCAGAGTTACAAGTACACGTCTGCGTTTTCATCAGCCACATCCTAACACTCTTCTGCCTACTCCAAAATAAGCTATTTCAGCCCCAGAAAACACATCCCCACGGAGCGTGGAGAGAACGTCTGTCACCATTCAGCTGGCCGTGTGCGTACCCTGCAAAGAGGAACTGATTTGGTCACTGGGCATTAATGAATACCTTTACTTACACACAGTGAAAGTTAAAAAAAAAAAAAGAGACCCCAAGTGAATTCCAATGTACCCACATATCAAAATATTGATAATGCTTATCCCAAGCTAGAAGCTAGCCTTTCAAAACAAGGCCAGCTACATTGACATGACTTTGCTGATTAATCAGAAAATTAGTCAGCCTAGGATGCTAATAGCAAAGAAATTGCCCCTAGGACCTTACAAAATTACTTTCTGAATTATATTTCAGACATAATCAGTTATGGGACAACTTGACTATACAAGCAAAATCAGGAAAGGAGGAATACTCTGTGAACTAAGACATGAAGTGTTAATGACAGGTTTTGTTAAATTTATATACATCTTATCAGCACATTTTGCAATAAATATGATTTGTTTCGCATTGGTCTGCACAGGCAGTTCTAGTAAATACCATTAGTTTGTTCTACTTTCTCTCTCCCACTCCTTCAGCTCCCATCCTATTCTCAGCAGGGCATCACTTGAATTTATTGGTAGCTCCACAGAAATTGAATAGCACAAGTGGGAGGACAGCCTCTAGCAATTAAGAATAAAAGCAGATAAGTGAACATAAATCAGACCAGAGAAAAACAAGCGTGCGAAGTTTTTAAGGTAGCAGAGCTGGATTTTGAAATGGATTGGAAAACAATAAATACAGAAATAGTGAAGTCAAGAGTCATCTTGTCAACATACTTACAAGATCAATTTATACTATGAAGCAAAAGTTTGCACAGTAACAGAAGCAGTGCAATCAGAAGTAGCCTGACACAAGATCCATTCCTAGGTGGTTACCAGAGCAGTAACAGTATTTCCTTTCCATACTTAAAAAAAAAAAAAAAGAAATTACATTGTCAACAGAAATGATAATCACAAGTCACGGCTGCCTTTCCCTCAGCAAAAAAAGGATGGTATGAAAACATATTTTGAATGGTAACTCCACTGAGTCTTAAGGGTGAAGGTTTGAAAGCTTTTCCACCCCACCCCAAAATGAGGGCTAGAAACATCTCAAAAAACCTCACCAAGATTCTTATGTCAATGAATGACAGCCACAAAAATTTATCATAGCACTAGGAAAATATTTTCAAGTATTTTTCAAAAGGATACTGTTATTCAAATGGAAAAAGAGTATCACACCACCACTTTCCAACAACCCAACTATTTAAAAATATTAAATTCATTAAGCATTTTATTACTGTGGTCTCCATAAAATACATAATTAAAGAACTAATATAATATTGCTTGTCAATGTAAATATAATTTTAAAAATGTTTTCCCCACAGTCTCTCCTTTCAGTATGAAAGTTACAGAAGCAACTCTAAACTCCTCACTGGGGACAGCATTGAGAAGGTCTTTACTTTTTCAAAACTGTTTTCACTCCCATCTTTCATAAACTTGTAGGAACACAGTATAGGTGGTTTTAGTCATGTAAGAATAGTCTTCGTTAGTCATAAAGAATGAAAACCAAGTAAGTACCAAAGTAAATCCATATTTGACACCATTTTAAAAATCCTTACTTTATTAGGAAAGGGCTCCTGAGTACAATCACTGCTGTAGGCTGGAGATGCATGACAATCTGTGCCTTAATTTTGGATAAAGCATGCAATAAACATTCTAATAAGTCAAAACAACCCTTTTAACATACAATAATATGTATGAAACGTTCAAATCACTCAATAAGCATCTGAAAAAACATTTAAGCTCACTGAAAACTTAGGGATTTTTTTTTTTAGATTTCTGAAAGGAAATTTGAGAAGGATTTCTGAAAAATAATGCATTCCACTTACAGCCTACTGGATCGTCAGGTGAAGTCATGGTAGTGCTAACAGCAATGCCGTTACTACTGCTGTCAGTACCTGAGCTTAAAGAAATGAACACTGATCACCATCATAGTGGATGATTAGTTGTTTTGTTTGGTATTTAATAATACAGTTCTTCATTTTTAAAAATTAATTTAACAAATCAATTTTAAATATTAAGTATATTAACATGATCTACATGGATATTAACATGACTAACATTGTATTTAAGATAAAGTTAGTGGCTAAAATAGACCACATGTGCCTTCTGACTGCCAGCCACTGCCACACGCCTCCCCAACACTCTGACTGGGCCCAGGAGTCGCTTCCCCACCAGGGGAGCCTGCAGCCTGCCGAGAATCCGCCTTCCCATGAGAAGCCACCCACTGCTGGAACCAGCACCTCCCAGGGACCAGAGCCAGGAGCTTCTGCTTGAACACAGAGCTCGTCTGAGACATCCCCACATATTCACTACTTTCCACTTCTTCCGACCCCAGAGGAACCATCACACCAGTCTGGCTGAGCCATAGCCACTATTTTGAGGAAAACTTGATGCCCACTACTACTCCGTAATCAGTATTATGGAAACAACTCCTTCCACATGTCTCAGGAGAAGGTAAGCAAAGTTATTACTTAGGCAAAAAGTTCACCTTATATCTGCTTTAAGATGAATAACATAGTATAAGAGCCCCACAGAACAATTAACTGTGTGGAAAGAACCCTGCTGCTAGACCCCAAGATCTGAGGCTCAAACTTCCACTACAGTTCTTTACTATGCTCTCCATTTACAGATAGTACACCATCTTCCACGTTTTTTTCCCCATTAGGCAAGCTCTGACAAAAACCTGAACTCGCACGTACTCTGCTCCTGAATTACTGATGGCAGCAGAAAATGCAAATCTTTACTACGCCATCAAACAAAGCAGCTAACACGCTGTTGCAGGAAGGGTTTCCATCCATTCCTGTTCTCCAAAGCATTATATGGAAAAAAAACCCTAGCAAACTGTCTTCCCACTGCTACTAATACTCCTCCCTTCCGAGGCTCTGTAAGGCTCTGTTTCTAGAGTTATTCTGTTAGGCAATTACAACTTCTATATAGTGCATAAACCCACAATCTGTGGAAATCTCTCAGGGAACACTACAGTGAATAAACACAGACGTGCTACGCTTATTTTTTGCATCTTCTTTTCAAAAAAACAATATTATAATATCAAGTCTGTAGTTACCTGCAATTTTTGAACACTAAAAATACACTTTACTGTCTTGCTTTCGATTCAACAACATCGACACTATTTTCAATGGCTTTTTCCTACTTTTAAATTCACTCCAGCAAGCTTAAAAAACACAGTATTAGAGATGCACCCTTACTACACACTAAGGTACTTAAGTATTTTTTATCCACAATACAAAATACATATTTCCTACATACCGGTGCATACCTGTTATGTGCATATTACATGATGCATGTTCTCCTTTATTAAGGGATTTGAATTTTAATGAGTCACTTTCTCAAAATTTCCATTCTAGAAATAAATAATTACCTTCCCTGAAGGTGTCCAATAACACCATGCAGCTGGAGCAGAGCATACCATTTTTTGCATTTATTATTTCATTAGGAACAATGTGTGCTACAGTCAGAACTAGGACTAACCACAATCAGAGTATTATTTGATACATCAAGGGGGTTTTATCCTCAACTACCACTGCTGTCTCGCTGTGCAGCAGGAGAGTTTAAGCAGTGCTTCAGCTGCATGGATACTAATGCTCCTACCAAACTGAGTTTAGAACAACAGGAAATCTTTCACATTTTCAGCACGGCAGATTCCTCTCCCAGTCTTTCAGCTAACATTCCAGTCCTCACTGGGTAATACATACAACCAGGGGAGTTTTCAGTGTGAATTCAAGTGTAAAGCAGGAAAAAAAGCAGTAAAAGTAGGAAAAAAAAAAATCACAGGGAGAAAAGAAAGAGTGACTGGACTCAGCAGCATAACAAAATTAGATGATTGTGGGCTTGGTAATGAAACTGATAGTTTTCTTTACAGTGTATCAATATGATGATGTTCAAAATTGAGTCGAAACGTATTTTAGGGCTCTCAAATGCTAAGTAAGGCATTCTGCTGCTTTTTGAGTTGCTGTATGCATATCAGCAAATAATTTTAAACAGTATAACCACTTGCAAAATGGAGTCTTATCTCCTCCTACAGCTAACATATTATTCTCTGTCTGGAATAGAAAATTCTTCCATGGACTGCTTTTCCTATCTTTCAGGTGATTATACTGGCACATCCTTGCCTCTGAAGTTGAAACACTTAAGACTCCGTTTACGCAGACATTTCTCTGTCCATATTTTGGACAAGACAGTGGATTTTTATTGGTCAGAAGTGGTACTTATTCACTACTAATAAAAACAATTTCAATGTTATATTAAGCAATCTATACTACTAAGTTCCTAGAAGATAACTACTCAAGAAAAAAGGTCAATGGAAAAAATCTTGCGGCACCTAGGTTTTTACCACACACCAGTCCTCTAAAAATCTGAGTATCTTATCCTCACTTATGTCAGATTTGAGCTTATTATTTGTAAGTTAATGGAAAATATTTTACCTAATTATTTGTTAATTCTAAAAGATTACATTGAGTTTATGACTATGAGTAGTTTCTTTTCTATGTTTCTTACCATAATCTTCAACATGAAGGTATTTAACAAGAAACCAAAACCTTTGAACAGAGAAAAGAAAACAAACAAGAAAAGAAGAAAGCAGAAGAGGTGGCATTCTGGTGTAAGCGTAAGCAAGCCACAAGTACCTGCCACACAACCTACAGCTTGCCACCAGTCCAAGTTGAGGCAGTACCTTCCATTTGTAAGAACGTAAGTAGCAGTTTTAGAAAAAAAAGTATTTCACCAGTGGAAAAAAAAAGTAAGTTTCCTTTACATTAACTACGAAGCATCAATTTCAAAGTATTACTTCTTAAAATGCTGGTTCTTACCTAGAAGTTACAGAAGATCTTGTCAGTGCTGGAATACACAAGTTCTAAGACAGGGGTATCTTGCACTTGAGGACACATACTTGGTGTGTATATAAGTCAGCTTGTCAAGTGCTTCCCCTCTCAAGGATATTCTACAGCTGCAATTACTATTCCCTGCTTTTTTCAGAGTATATTAAGTGGGTCTTCTGAGATCACCAGGTTTGGACTACTTCAGAAGGAATACTGTCCCTCACAACACCATCTTTTGGCCAAAAAGCTATCCGACCCTGACAGTGTAAGGTAAGTGAAAGCGAATGAACTATAGGTCTTAAGTCAATGGTGTGATGTAAAAAGGAAAAAAAACCCTCATGACACAGACCTTTAAAGACAGCTAAATAACCGACATGAAGTCCACCAAGTCAACAGTGCTTTGAGGCACGATCAGGTTTTTTGCATGCAACCAAGCACTATAATCAATATTCACACATATCTAGTTGCATAGTATTTGCTTCAAGCCTACTGTTACAAATTACACCAGTTTAACTTTGCTCACATTAGGATTCATTTTAGAGAAAAATATTTAGCATGCAAGATGCCCTGCATTCATATTATAATTTATTCCTCAACACACTGAACAACTGGATCAAAATACAGCACACCTTCCTATCTACACTTATAATTATGAGGACTGTATCACTTACAAAACCTTAAGTTAAAAGGAAAAGGAGCATAATTATGCAGTGTAGAAAATTTCATAAACTATACTTACCCTTGTTTTTCCTGATATATGATTTAATGTGCAGTGAAAAAACAACCAACACAGCAGAGATGAGCAACTCACACTCCAGAACAGAATATATCAAATAGCATATGCAAGGAAGACACAATATATTATTTCCCTGAAACCACAAGAATTTTTGAAAAGAAACTGCCTCATCTGTGCTAAAGTAATTTCAGAACAAAACACAAATACAACTTTTTAGCAGAAAGTCACTGACTGAAATACGTAATTTTCTCCTGTTTCAGGATGCAACTTAAAGTATCAGTAACAACATAGTAGATCAGACAGAGAAAATCATACGCTAGCCGCTCGGTGAAGCTGAAAAAGCCCATAAAAATGTGAATGTCTCAGGAAAAAAACAAACAAATCACAACTTAACATCAAGCCAAATTTTATCAGTCATACTAGCAGTAGTCATCTCCAACTGTCACAATGCACAAAGCTGAGGGCCATGAAGGCCTTTCAAGTGGAACAAATACATAGCAAAAGGTGTTGAAACACAAAAGAGGACCGAGTCTAGAGAGACATTTTCCATCAATAATCCCCCCAAAGTGCGAGGGATGGAGAAACACACATTAAAACACAAAACAATGAGTAAGAAGGTAAGAACAGGCAATTCTGAAGAGACCAGCAAAACATGCTAATCTATAGGTATTTCCTCACAAACTGACTTGAAAAGTTTGTTTAAAAACCCACTAAATTGTCATAAAACCCCCACATGTCAACGCATTGCACAAGCAACAAACTCTGCGCAGCTGTTTAAGAACAAATTAAACTTAATACCTTGTACCTTTAAAGCCAGAGGAGCCATTCAACCATGAACTCTGGTATCTGTAAGCCACAGCAACTCACACACCCAGTATTCAGTCCAACAAGGTGTCTGATTAAAGCATACTCTTCGGAAATGCATCCAGAATCAAAGGCACCAGGGAAAGGCTTTGGAGTAGTAACTCTCTGACATCTGACCAGCAACAACTTAAACTGCATTAGAGATTCTGTGATAAAAACATCTCCTGATGCTTAAAAGACAGCATCTATGGTTTGAAAGGGACCTCTGCAGCCCCCATGGCCACCGTGACATGGAAAGAGAAGGCAGAGTGAGAGAAGAGCTAGAATCTTTTAACACATGTTCAGGGGAAACATAATTAAGAGGCAAATCACGGTCTGTTATTCATTTGTCTGACTGTATCAGACAATCGTAATCAAATCTCCTAAAACCCAACTGTTCCAGAAACTAAAATGGAAAAAAGAAAAAAAAACCCTTTTCCTGCTGTGTCTTCAAAGGAAGAAAATGCACTTTTCACAAAGAACATTTCCCTAAATCTCTTGTGTGTCAACTACAGATTTACTCTATCATACCAATCCATCACCACAAAAATGTAACATTCCTATATAAAAACAAAAAATGTATCATTAGTGGTTTTCAACAGATTTCATGTCCAGCAACATCTGCAGAGCAATAGATTTCACTAAACCAGACCAGGATCTTTTCTAACCACAAAACCAAGCAACAGATTAATTTCAAAATAGCACAGGTCAGATGTACCGCTTTTCCACCCGGATAAAGCGGTAAATGCACTTGACTAAAGACTGCCAAACTAGACCATAAGCTGTCCCGTGACCCAAATGACTATTTCAGATTTAAGACCAAATATTATATGAAAGATAAGAGTTAAATTAGGATTGATAACTTGGACCTGTAGAATACCTTTGCCAAGAAGAACCTGTGAACAAACCCATGTTAAACTCATAACCAAATCTTATATGAAGTTTGCTAATTACCAAAGTTATTTTGTAACAACTTGTCTAAAACTTTAGGATACTCATTCCTCTTTGGACCTGAAATGAGGTCAAAGGGCTGAATTCAACATCACAATCTGTTGCCCTGGAAATTATGGCAATGTTTAAACAAAGAAGTTTATTATGAGATCTAATAGGATTGCTTGAGAGAAAATCTTTTCATTCTCTTCCCAAAAGCAACACAAGACAGAAAGACTGGAAGTTCTTTGAGTAAGGACTCTTCCAGCGTTTTCATACAGAACCAAGCGTGTTCCCAATAACAGTATAAATGCTTTTTTTCCCCATTTTGTTCTAATAATTGGCACTTCCTTCCAGCACCCCACACAGTTTTCATCAGCATGGAAGCCTCTTAAGAGAAACAAGCCACAAAATTAGAAGTCCACTTACACTTGCATTAATTTAGGAAATTTAATTTTTAGTTAAGCTACCCTGCTCTTCTATACATAAACTTCCACAACTTCTCTTCAAAAATAGCTAAAACAGAAGTGCAAGTTCTAATACTATCAAAACCTTAACTTTGCTCGTATAACTTGTGTATCTACACTGGTAGAAAGACAGTTTATTTGTACTCCGCTATGCGTTGGTAAAGTATGCCCAGATTGCACTCTGTAGGTGAAGAATGTACAAGTATCCACTCAAACCTCTGCTGTCCTGCCGACAACAGCGGCAACTTGGCAGTCTTGAAGATTTCATTTGCACTACTCTGAACTGAACTCAGTAAAATAAAATTCCAATTGCTACCAAATCTTACACATTTTTTCCCATTCTCTTTGGCTTTTTATTTAATAAATGGAAGATTTTAGCTTTTTTAAATGATACATGCGGATTTAGCAGATCTATTTTTCAGCACATATTAAAGTTCTTGATCACATCATCTGCTTGTAAATGTTCACCTTGTGGAAAAAAGGGTATATCTTATTACCTTATTGTTTAAATATCTGCAACTGTGTTGCTCAGGCAAAAAACCACAAATATCTAACTGTCTTTGGTGAGAGGCTACATAAAGTTCATCCTGGAGCTATGAAACATGCACTGGTGAAGTTGGATTCTGCAACAACACATTCGCGCAGTTTTAGTTAACACTGTTCTACACCACCTGGCCTTCAATTTCTGCTTGGACAAAGAATTGCAGACCACTCAACAGCAGGCAATATTGCTATTCTTCCCTCCCGCCAAAAAACCTCCTGTCCTCAGGATCTTTCCATATTTTCACTAAACACAGATGTCTTTAACAAATGATGAAAACCTGCATTCGTTTTTACCTTAATTTGACAAACATGGTTTCTTCTGAGCATTTGGAGATGATGAACTCGTTCTACATTGAAGTTATCCTGCAAGATGCATGCAGAAGAATATATAGATTTGGAAGAACGAAATTTCTAGGTAGCTTCTTCCTCCTTGTATTCTTCCTTCTTCTACATACCATCTGGTGCGAGACTCGCAAATAGCATTCTGAGAAAAATTTTGAAATACTTGACAGAAAGAGATTATGTTCCTCAAACCTTTTGGAGTCTGGCATAGAATTACATTTACCCAAAGTGATCTTTCCCCTGTGATACTCAGTCTTTTACTCAATCTGTGAGGACGCAGACACAAAGAAAAGTCTCTCAACAGTGCGTTGAAGAATGTTCCCATGTCTGTCCTTTCTAGTCACTACAGCCTGCACTGGTTTTCGGCGTTTCTGTTTATGCTGGGCCATATGAAGAATGCCTAGCTTCTTCAGGATGAGACTGCCAGCTTCAAGTATCTTTAGGGAACTTTTAAAATATTACCTTGTACTTAGACTGTTAGGAAGCGACACTTAAAACATCTCCAGACTTTTCTGGAATGTGAGCTGTAGACATTCAGGTGCTTTATCTTTCTCCAGGGAAGCTCTTGTGCTTGGACTCAAACTGTTCTTCTAAGGCACAATCAGCCAAGTTCTGTAATCTATACAGAAGAGCAGGAAGTTCAACTTTCATAAACAAAAAACAATACCTAGGAACATTGCTCTGAATATCCCATTATCAGACAGATCATGTGGACATGCTTCAAAGGATCTAATTTTACCCCAGTAAATCCAGAGGAATTCCCAATACCACCCAGAAACTCACAAACATACCAAGTTACAGCGAGGTAATCTACTTGGGAAACTAAAAACACTCAGCTACTGACAAGATTAAAGATATATTTCATTGCTAAATAACTCTCACACGAATGACTCTCACTAGAGATGCCTGCGGAGAAGCAAGTGGAGAAAAGGTCCATCACGGTCCTTTCTTCCTACTCTTCTCCTACCCTCTCCTCTACAACACATTCTATATACCGCTTTCAAGCTCCCAAAATACAGCATGTTAGAATAAAGCATTAAAGAACCAAAGTTAAATACTATTATTTCTACCAAGGTTAAAAAAAACAACAACTTTCCCTTATGTTCAGAAACTGTTTGAGGTGAGTTTTGTTCCATTCCCAGATTGCAGAGTACACTGCCCAGAGCCTGTGAGGAATTTTCTGTAATTGGACAGTACCATTTAAATGTCAACTTTGAATGCACAACTGAACAAGAATCACACCTAAAATACTGTTATTAAACAACCAGTTGACATGTTCCCCTTTAACTTTCTAACCAACACACATGTAGTGTCAGGAAACAACAAAAATAGAATATCCAGGCCTGAGCAGGGGTAGCTGACAAGGTGGCGGAGGGTTCTTCCTGTTGAAATTTTCCAAATAATCTGTCTTTTGCAACGCTATCGTATAGAAATGCTTCCCAGAAAACATTAGCATCTGACAAGTACCCCACCAAAACAAAACTAGATAAAACGGAACACAGTCACATTGACCAAAAAAACCCGAACCACTTGAAAAAGCAGAAAACTGTTAGAAAAGCAAGAAACAAAAGACCACAAAGAAGGAATACAGCTATGCTGCAGAACAATGAAAGTCTAGCTTGCCTAAAACAGAAAATATGCATCAGTCATTTCAAGGAGGAAATTTTACTAAATACATAAGCAGGAATTGGTCACAATTTAGGGAGGTATTGTAGAGATATTTCCTAAGGAATTATTCTCTCTGATGTGACCCCAACAGCAAGAACATACAAGGTAAAAATTTCTTTTAAAACACACAGACAGCTACTTTACAACAAAAACTTTCTGAAGTTTTCATTTTGCTTTTTAGTTAATACAGCAAAAATGCTACATACTAGTGCTAATGCTACCAAGTTCTCCTATGAGGGCTTTCCTTAGAAGAGAGAGTATTTATTTCCTTTGTGAAAATAGTTCTTCAAAGCAAAGCCCTAGAATATCCCACTTCAAACCTGAATTGTTTTAATAAAAAGTTGTCATAGGTGCTTGCCCTGATAAGCTGCCGTATGTTATCACTAGACTGAAGCCAACGTACCACCAATGGTATGCAATACCACAGCTGGAAAAATGTCTGACTTGCTCTAAAGGCTCTCGAACATGCCTGAAAGCCTCACAAAGCCTCTGTTACTCCCACCTCAGATACACCCATACTGATCTTCACTCACAGACATCTCAGGATTCCCCCAGCCACACCTGGAGTCCTTCACATTCCCCTTTTCAGCCCTTTTCTTTCATTCCTCAAAGCTTAACCAGCTCTTCAAGACCCTCTATTCTGCCGTTTCCCACCAACCCCACTTTCTCTTGTACTCCAAGGCTGCTCCAACCCGGGTCCCTGGCCATCAGTTTGCCTCAAGCAAAGTTTATGACCTTAATAGAAACACACAGATCAATCCCCCCAAATTTATCTTATCTTCATTAACCTTAATGAAGCTAATCTTCATTAACTACAGCAGAGTAAGACAAGACTGATATTTCAAGACCACAGTTCTCAAAATAATTTGTCTTGTTGCATTAGAGTGCTTCAAAGTGAAACACACCTCATTAACACCGTCATGTTTTTGAAGTTTCATAGAAAGAAAGTAATTTTTTTTCTTTTTCTAATTACTGTTTTGGCAAAATTCAAGGACAGGACCAAAATGGTTTATTCACAGAACTCTAGAAGATTGGGATCACATCAGACCAAATCAGCAATTAACCTGCAAAACAGTATTTGTGAAACAAACACCTCCTACTCCCCGCCCCCCCCCAACCCTTACTAGTTTCTTTGGGGGCGGAAGGGATGAACATCTAAACCCCTCCTGACATAAAATTATCTTGAGGTACACAAACCTCAGAAAGAAAAGAAGAAATGCACACAAAGCCAGAGGCACAACAAAACACAACTACTACTAGCTTCTTCTCAGTGAGTTTGGAACCCGTCTTTAACAAATTCTACTTAACTTTCAAAATATTTTTTCATCCTACCAGGCAGAACTTCAGATTTTACAGATATCAAGAAACAGCACCTTCTATGCTTTAGATCTGCAGTCCCCATATAAGCCTCCAGCGTTGCTTTCAGCCACAACACATACAAAATCGAAACAGAACCAGGAATACAATATTGCCTGGAGAGCACAAGATTGCCTGTGGCATGTTACTAATAAATTGTTGTTACCCAAAGGCCAATGAAGGTTAAGAAACAGTAATCCAGACATATCACCGAGCTCTAGGAAGACCGGTGCGATTATACCATAGATTTTGTCAAGCCTAGCAGAGCCAGCTGCCCTCTGAGCCAGCCCCAGCACGATGTTTTGTGATGAGGTTACCCATGCTGCTGGAAATGTCATCTTTCATGTGTGATATAAAACCCCTTCTATAGCTACTAACAATACCCTGGCATTGTTTGCAACGTGTAGGGTGTTGCTCTGGCTAACATCCAATTCCAGTAATAATATTCTATCTACCTACGGTAACCACAAGAAGATATTCTTCATTTTCAGCCCCAAGTGGTTTTGCAGCACAGCAGCAAGCTCTTAAAGAATTGCCACACTTCACTGCAAGTTCCGCATTTCACCATGCATTTATCTGCCTGCACAGATCAGGCATTTCTCTAAAACTGTAGAAACACCTTGAGATTACTGGGAATAAAGGAGCCCTTTTCATAAGGCACAATTAGTCATATCAGCAGTGATACCTATTTTGAGCAGCACCCATTAATCACTATCATTAGCACAATTTCTGGTGTATCAGCATTCATTGTACCAAGAACAAGTCTTTTCCTATTACAGTACTACTATATAAACAAAAGCAGCAGCACAATTTCTCTTGACAAAATCCTGTTTTGAGTAACGAGAGGCAAGTAGCAGGACTTAAAACTAGTCAATTCTGAGTATAAAGGGAAGCTTACTTACAGCTTACCGGACGGCAAAAATACAGTTGTTGTGCTGCAAAGAAAAACTGTCTGCCATTTGTATGCTGGGGAAGAAGAAGTGTTGAAAAGCAGCAAGCAGTGGGAAGAAGTGGGGATAGAAAGCTCTCAGGTTGGAGACAGCAGGAAAAAAACCACCACAGCAAACTAAGATTCAAGTGGAAAAAGATTCAAGTGATCAAATACAAGTTGATACCTAACAAGTGGAAGAAACCTAGACTTCTCTTTTAAAGATCCGTAGCAGATATTTTCATATTACTTTGTATGAAGGATTATTTACCTGTTAATCAAACTTCAGAGTCGCAGAAGAGACTTCAATTAGGAAAATATTCCCTGAACGCATTATCTCTAGTTTCCTAACAGCCCTGAGTAACTCCTGATTCTGAATGAAAAATGCCAACAGAAGGATTTACGCCTTATGCTGACCCCGGAAGCAGCAGCACAAGGCACAAGGGAAACAGAGGCTCCGTGCTGCGTCCAGCCCGGTTTCTTACACCCCAAAGGTTCCACAAAGCACCATAAACGCGTATGTTGGCCTGAAACACACCTTCTTCACAACATAGATTAAATACTTAGAAAGTCCTTCCTTCTAGAAGGGAAAGTACAGAACAGAAAATAAAGGAAGAAAATAAAACCTTGTGCAAGTGCTGAGCTTAGAAAAATAGCAATTCTTTACAGAAAGGGTCCATCTTATTTTCTGTAGAAACATTGCCTAGCAGAAGACTCCAGCCAAGTGCAAAATCACATCGATACCCACGATACACAAACAGCACCTGTGCACATACCAAGATGGGCCGACACTCCCGATCCCATGAGCTGCATCCCAAAACCTTCATGTGGCCGGGAGCTACACGACACACACCGCATACCTCAGAGAGGTGAGGGAAGGGGAGCCCTACCGCTGGAACTTCAGCCACCCATCGCCCACAGAAAACAACGGTTCCTCAAGAGCACCACCGCCCCTTTGCAAGATGGCACTGGTCTGAGAAAACAGACACAGCAAGCAACAGCAGCTTTAAAATCCACAGCGACCTTCTCCCCAGCCTCTGGATTTGAGGTTGTCCAACAGCCACACTGGTGGTTACAAGATGCGGTGACGTTTTGGGAACCAAGCCCCAGCCTTCTGCCAGCTGCCTATGCCTCCGGAGCCACAGGCCGACCGACTCGGAAAAGCCAAGTGGTTTATTGCGGCTACACACCACTGACGTATGCCGCTCTTCAAGACACTCTGTTCCTCTATAAACCCAATAATAATGGTAGATTTCTACCTGTAACTAGGTTTATAACCTCACACAAAGCAAACAAACAAGGTTTTTTGACTTCTTTCAAATTTCTACCCCAATGTCCACCTCTCGAATACGTACCTGCACCATTTCCTCTCCATTCACACGATAAAACCCCTCAAGCAGGGAGAAGCAAAGGCGCGTTTGTAAAGTTTTAAGCCACAGCCCAAAATGAGAGTTATCCGCTCCTGCTTGCGGCACGTATGGACACAACACACGGCTCGACAACACCACAACAGCACATTCCAGTCAGCGTCAGGTGAAATACCCCTTACCGGCACGGCCCACCGCGCTGGCCGCCCAGGCGGAGACACCCCTTGCCCGCAGGCCTTGGGGCCCGGAACGGCGAAGAAAACCCACGGCGGGCACGGTGAGGCGGTGTTTCCCCGGCGAACCCGGCGTTACAACCCACCTCGGCCGCCTCAACGCCCGGCCGGGCCGGGGCAGCGACGCGCCGCCCTGAGGCGAGGCCCCCCGGAGGGGCCTCGCCT
>VYZM01021336.1:0-14707 GCA_013398915.1 Dromas ardeola | reverse complement strand
CCTCAGTGAGGGGGTGACAGGGACAGGCCGCGGGGTGCAGGGGAAGGAGGGTGAGGGACGGCGTGGCAGAAGAGAAGGGGACAACAATTAATCAGTGAATATTTTGTATAAATATTTATATAAAATAATTATTTCCCTCATTGTGTTGCTTTGCGGTCAGGTGCAGTGTCCTTCCTCGCTGATGGAGGTGGCCAGTGGCACCTGCAAAGCACCCTGTTCCTCTCCCATCCAAAATCACTGGCTGCAGAATTCAACGCTGCTGTTCAGTGGATTTACTTGGGAATTAGGTAAAATGCACAAAAATTACCTCAAATAGATCCCTTGGGCATAATTGCCACAGTGCTACCAGCTTTAGGAATTGTTCAGAAACAGGCCCGGTCTATGATGGCTTGCTGTGTGAGTTTAAACTAGTTCATTATTATTTCTCAGGCTTAATGCTGGTTTTATACAGAAAAGTTTGCCGTGCAATACGATGTATTTTCAAATCCTGTTTCCGTAGAAATAGTCTTCTGTTAATCTTGTCTTTCTTAGCAGAAAGTGGTTATTTTTTATTTCTAAGGCATATTTAGAATCTTAAACAGAACAAGCATTTAATAACATACAGAAACATCTGGTAGAATTTAGAAAATAAGGTAACGTGTAATGGTAGGAGAGTAGTTAAAATTTGTTGGAATATACGTAAGCAAAAATTTTGTCTACAGGGCTAAGCATCTGATCATCTGGCTCTAATTCCCCCCCTCCAAAAGAACCCAAACCCACACACTTGGATATGATACCAATATAGTGAAAATAACAGTAATTTCCACTAGTTTCAGTGGTGCTAATCAGAAAACTCTGTGGGAAGAAGTGAAATTGTCAATTTATTGGACACCTTCTGGCCACAAGCTAGAAATAGTCCTCAAGTAGCGTCTGTGGGGAGCTGCCTAGGAGCAATCTGCGGCTTTGTTTCCTTCTCCGTAACAGATGGTTCCTGGCAGACTGGGCTTCTCATCAGTGAGTTCCCTCCGAACTTTCCTGGTTCTTGCACATCTAGTAAGCATGTCTCTTCCTAGTAAATTTAGTCCTCAAATTAAGAAATACCTGGGAAACACTTGGAAAGCATGCAAGGAAACAGAAGGCTGTCGTATTGTTGGCTCCTTCAAGAGAGAGGTGTGTCGGAGTATTCTTTATCCTGGAAGAGTGCAATAAAGGCTTAAAGGGCTGGAGAAGGTACCTTTTTTCTTTTTCTTTTTTTTTTTTTTTTCTGCTTGTAGCTAAATGGTAGATGAAACATTGATTTAAAAAAAAGACTCTGATAGGGTTTCAACAATTTTTTGATTGGAAGGAAGTATAGGTATAAAGCGGAAAAACAGAGTGTAAAGGAAGTTGGAAGGAGCTGAAGAGGAAGGGAAAAAGAAAATACTGGGATCCTGGATACCAAGGCTACACCTTAAAAGTAATGCAAAAAACCCCACAGAGTATCTCCTGGAGTTTTTTTTTTTGGTTGGTTGGGTTTTGTGTTGTTTGGGTTTTTTTAAAGAGAGAGAGAGATTAACGCACACAAACAGACATGTACCTTTAGGGATACTTACATTTCCTGTCCTTGGGAAGTGGGGTTGCTAGTCTGGAGCTTTTCAGCTGCAAGCATTCTCTCCAGGAGCCCAGTGTTGCTCTTGTGCTGAGGTTGTGTCATGTAGCCAGCACAGAGCAGTGCCAGGGACTGTTGGAGGAAGACACAAACCATCAGGAGTTATGAAGGCAAAAATTAACATTTGCATTTGAGTCTTGTTGCGTGCCCAGTCCAGGCCTGTCCAAAAAGAACCCTAGAACCCCTGCTGAGCCATTGCCGTTTCCTACCTGCAAAGCGTTCTGCTCTTCAGAAACCTTCCTGCTCTCCAAGCCACGTACCTTGCAGTTCTTGGTCACAGGAAGAGCATGGTATGATGCTTACAGGATCACAAAAGTCTCCTGCCATGATGAGCGGCAAATTCTGTTGCACTATCTGATAGCCATCCACCAGAACTTTTTCTAACAGTGTATTTTACCAACATGCAGTTTTACCAAGAGTTCCCCAAACTACATAAGCCACGCTGACTAAAGCATACTGTATTGACAGGCAGAAATTTGTTCTACAGACCTAGTCTTACAGTTCAATACAGTACATGAACATGTTCTTTCACACTGTCAGGAGGTGTCCAAATCTGCTCCGTATTTTGTTATCCTACTGATTTAATTGTATTCAGTGGATCTGTGCGGAATTTAGTTCTCTCAACACTAACAGTGGAGTTACACAAAATAAGCGTATTTTTTATTTTGATTTGACGGATTTATTTACGCGTTATTATCATTTTTTACAGTGCTGTATAACAACTTTTAACACATAACTGTCTCTAAAGATCAGCATTTCATTTGAAATTTATTACAGCTTAAGTTTATAGATAAAGAGCATAAAGGCACAGAAGACTGGTAATAATCCTGGCCCTAAAGCTAATATGCCTTAACCAGATGGCAGGAATTCAAGACAGACTGAGAAATAAATAGGAAGTTCACACTTCCTAATATGAGCAGAGTATGAAAACATTCAATTCAGCAGAAGTGCATAATAACCAATGCAGAATAAAGAGGAAACTCTTAAGGACCAGAAAATATGTGGAGTAGATACCCATTGTGACATGGAACATTAAAATTATTTTCCTGAATGCTTACAATGCTATATTTATACTGAATATTCTATTTTTTTTTATTTTGTGAATTCTAAATATTTTGAAAGATGGTAGCATGATTAACTATTTAGTAAATTCATATGTAAATCAGCATAGACTAGATGTATTCAGTTATATTTATGGTTTTCCTATCGACATTACGTACATGGGAAAAGTGCTTTCTGAGACCTCCACTGAATAGGAAGGGAAGGAAACCGGTGCACTGTTTAAACAAAAACTGTAACAATGTTGTTTAGAGAGAGAGGAAGCCAGCTTTGAAATGTATTGAGTGCAACTTGATGTGGTGGGCTGCAGGAGGAAGAAATCACTAGCTTGGAAAAAAAGCAGCACTGGCACAATAGCCATGTGCAAATGTTAATAAGGATATGCGTATCAGCAAGGTGTGGGATAAGATTAGGAGGATGAATGTTACTAATAAAATCCCTCAAGAGTGGGTTGTCTTGCTAAAGGAAAAAGCTAATTTACAAGAGGTTGTTGTTTCTGTTAATCAGATAGAGGTATGTTTAGGAACAGGAAATGTGGGGAAAACCAGGGTGATTTTGGAAAACAGACTTGATCACTAATGTCCTATTGTATCAGCAGTGATTTTCCCTTTGTGGTTACTACTGACTATGAATGCTGTAGTGATAGTATGTTTAAATACAGGAAGAAGAGCAGTAGTGTTGCATTAGTATTTGCACTGTATATTTGCAGTTGGAGGGTGAAGGGAAATGAAAATGCAGGTTTAGATCTAGATACGTTATACAGTTTGTACAGTATGTCACAGTCCTTGTGGCTCGTAGCCTAACTCGCTCTTGCTGTCTGAATGTTTGACAATGCAGGCATACACGTAGGCAAATAAGACTTCTAAAAATACATTTCGCAAATCACCCATTCCAGCTGTCAGGGTGAGAACAGTCCTTTTGTCCTGCAGCTCCGGACAACTAAAATCCTATTTCAGACAAGTGAAATTTAGTTATTTGCAGCCTGACAGGAAAGCTGCTGACCTATGCTTTATACCCCTCAGTACATTGACCGACCATTGTGTTCAACCTGAGGCTTAAAATGGGAATTGGCCTCTTGCCCAGCTTCTTTGTAAACACTACCAAATGGCAAAAGAAATGTGTGGTTAGAGCCCCCAGCCTGCTGTTTGGAAAAATTCTTCCCCGTTACCTCCACAGGGCAAGTCCCACTTTGGAAAGAGTGAACATGACTGACTATAAATGGCCACCTAAAAATAAAAATAGGGACAATCACCTTTTCTTGTCAGATGAATCAAAGATCCAGGTCACCTTAAAAAATCCTAGGCTGCAAGCCAATGTTACTGGCTATAGGGAAAATATATATATATATAAAAATCTCTTAATCGTACATGGATCAGTCCAGTTTTGATCGAAGTGAATGGAGGCCATTGACTTCAATTGATGTTGGATGTGTCCCATGACCTTCTAGTTTATATATTTAGACTCCGCATACTAATCTTCTCTTCTACAGGTCTGATGTCATCACCATTATTATAAGCAGAACTCGTCACTTGATTGACAGCAAATAACCTTTCCAAAAAGTAGCCAATGAGTAAGAATGTTTTGTAAGAGTGACATATGATCATGACGGCCTGCAGTCCATTTTTGTTTACAGGCAGTGGAAGAATTTCAGATATTTCTGAGGCCAGTGTCCCTAGTCCAGAGATGAAGGAGAAGATGTGTTTGTTTTTAAATGGCCATTCTGCTTAAAAAACTGTCTTCCAGTTGTGCTGAAATGGAGGACTAGATTCTGAAATAAATTCTTTGCCTGTTGCGATCAGCCAGATGGGCACAGGAATGGAGCACTCCCAACTGCCTGCACAAAATGGTCATTGGCATTTCATATTTTTGCTTCAGGAAGTCAACTACTTAAACACGTGTATGATTTTTTTTGAATGTCTGGTGATTCAGATGTCTGGGATCTCATTTTGCTTGTTTTCTTGAAAACTTTCACAGAAAGGAATCAGTTTGCAAAACCACAAAAATGTACTTCTCAGCCAGCTGGGGTAAAATAGTTTGCATGGCCATCTAAATCCTGGAGAAGTTTTGATATTTAAAAAAAAATATTTTGGTGACTAGCAAATGATTATGAATTCATCATTAGTTAGCCATTAGCAGTTGGCTTAGAACTGTTCAAAGTATGCAGCAAATATGGAGGTGTTGAGAGAATATTTGTGAGACAAAAAGAACTGTTGACATTTTGTAATACTAGATCTTAGAAGATTGTTATAAAACAGATATGCTGTAAATGTGTGAATGAGAACTAGGCTGGGTTTGGTTTGTTTTTTTATTTTTTTTTTACTTAGAAATGAAAATGGCATTTAAGTATATCCCATTGTAAGGTTGTCACTAAGGGTAAAATGTAATTCTATGTAATTGACCCAACTTATTAATAGGGTATTTAGGGCTTCTAATATAATAGAGTCTAAACACTATTTAAGAAGAAGTGAAACAAAATTTAGAATTAATTCTAGAAAATTTATAAACAGGTGTCTGTTGTGGTTTGGCCCAGACTGGCTTCTACTAAATGTTTGAAATTAGAGGCTACCTGCCAAATTATGATTTTTTTGTTTGACCTTGTACGACTGATTGCAATAAGGTGTTATGTATGTTTTAGATAACAGAATTTGACTTTTTCAGTAAGTATCTTAGATTGGGCATATAATTCTTATTTTCATAGTCTATACTAAACATGTTACCATATGAGTGGTGAATTTTAGATTATTTATTTAAACTTACGTTTATATAAATACACCAAAAAAATGTTTATAAATATATATAAATATTTAAAGAGGTCTGGAAAGAAGCCTAAATGGCAGTCTTAAAGAATTTCCATGTGGTAGTTCCTGCAACACAGGATTGTTGCAGGGGGACTGAACAGGGCACCGAGTGCTATTGCATTGCTTAAGTTTCTGTTAGGGCACTGTAACAAAGGCAACTTAATTTCAACTGCCTTAGTGGTACTGTTATTACCTTTTGCCTATACAGATTATTTTGTACTGTGGAAAACTGCCAAATAAGGAGTAATTTTGTAATGGAGAACATGGAATTATAAAAGTGGGCTGAACCGAAGGATAACAGAGAAATATGTAAGCCAGTATCTGATGTTTGAAACTTTGCTAAATTACTTGATAACATACAGAAAAGTATTGTAGATAAAGCTGTGATCTGATGCAGGCATGACACATGAACGAACTAGTCTTTTCTCTAGAGTTTCTTCATTAATTACAGAAATACCCAAAGGCCCCAGCTGGGACTGGGATTTAAGTAATCCACTTACAGGAAGGCATTTCTTAAGAACAACAAAATACGAGACTGACAAAGCTTCCTTCATAAATGACTCTTGCTGAACCTCTCAATACAGAGCCTCTTTTAGGTGTCCTGTCCAAGCCACTCCAGGTCTCCTGGTGACATCATGAAACGTGAGATGCCTATGAGCTAGTCTTTGGCCACGGCGGAGCTCTGGCCACCTGTCTGTCCTATGCTTGAGAAAGTATGCAGGATGTTGACAGAGAAGAGTGGGATTTATCTACTAAAACTTGGCAACCCAGTCTCGTCTGTTTTCCAAGGGACCAAGTGCAGCCAGCAATGCTTGGTTGGCTGAGTACCATTTTCCTCTGGCTCCGACGGGAAAGCCAACGTAGCTGACCTCAGTGGCCGGTTTCAGGTTCTTGATTTGTTTAGTCGGCTTCTAGTGCTTTCATACTTTCTCTGGAACCGCAGCCAAGAGTGTGTTTGGTTTGCTCGCATTGTGGTCCACCGTCTGGGCCTGGTTCTCCTTGATAAATGTAACATAAGGTTTGAGGAGCTCACTCTGCTCATCACTAAGCTAAAGTTGATGATACAGTGCCCGGTGATTTTTTGTTTGTTTGCTTGCTTTTTAAACTTCCTCAGCCAAAATGGTACACAACTGGCTGTGTTATTAGATGCAAATATCCTGCACTGCTGGACACGCGCCAAGGATGCAGGAGCAGGTCTCACAGTGTTTATGGTTCACCCTCCTGTTGTCTTTTTCACAGCCCAGAAATTCCTCGGTTGGGTATTCATTTGCTTGAAGTCTAAGGGCTACAAGAAGTTATTTCTCTGGCATCCCACAATAACTTTAGATCCTTCACCATGCTTCACCACGCCCAATGGCATGTAAGGCAGATAGATGCCCTTTATGTCTGAGTGGGCTAGTTAAAGGTGCTCTCTGCATCCCCTGGCTCAAATTCTATGTCTTCCTTGCTTTAAGAGGCACATGCGAACATCTCTACTCTCATTTGGCTCCAAAGGTCCCGATACATCTGTCATTAATATAAATTGTGTGTAGCTTTGTTGAAATTGATAGTTGTGGTTCCCAGCTCTTTTGCATGACATCTAATCAATTGCAGTATTGTAAAAGGAGGTATAAAAAGCTACCACGTCTGTATCAGACTATCAGATCACACTTCTCGCGGCTGGGAGGGGCAGGAAACAAAACATCAGTCCCACAAGAACTGCACATATGCAGTATGCAGCTCTTGTGTGTGCTGTCATATCTGTCAGCACGAGGGACCATGAGACAACAGCCCTGTGGTAGCAACTGACAACTGGGGTTTGAGGGAAGAAAGAATTTCAGCTTTGTGTGTGCACTGCTAAATAATTCAAAGCAGCAGATAAACAGTACCTACAGGTGTGTTTCTTTTTTTAATTTCACACTGATGAATCAAGGTAGTATAACCCAAATATATATACTTCAGATCCTTTTAGGCACACAGCATCAAGCCAACAGTTACTAAAAGAGAAGGGAGTAGTAAAACAATCTGTAGGCTGTGCAAATTCTATACATCAGTTGTTTTCTGTTGTTGGATTTTGCATATGTTAGCTTGCTTCTGGAATTCCAAGAGTTAGAGTGAGGAAATGATATGATATAGATCTTTCAAAGTTAAGCTTTGATAGTGGTATTGAGTGTCAACACACTGTATATACATCTCAAGGATCTTTGTAATTCCAAGATTGGGAAGATGAGAAGGCAATAAATAATAGGATACAGAGTATACTTTTTCCTTTTCAGTGAGAGAATATTTCAAACATGGTGATGTAGCTGACAGATGTTTTGTTTTGCATAAAAGAAAAAGGAGAAGAAAAGAGATTGAAATGCATAGTCATGTAGGAAATAAAAAAAACCCTAATGAGTAAGGGAACTAATTAGTAAAGGAACCTATTGTGAATTTATCACAATAAAGTAGCTTATGCTTAGCTTCCTCTAAGCAAGCTAAATACATGCTGCCTCAATATGAAATAAAGGTAATATAGAGTGATAAGCCCATCATTTTTGATATTTCACTAATGCTAGGTGTAGTCAGTTTTTATCCAGCTCAGAGACAACCTTAAAACATGCCAAGAAATGCATATGTACATGCACAGATACACACACATATTTGTCTTATCTTTAATTGTTACCACAGATGTGAGAAATAACAACACCTGTTTTTACAAAGATTGATATAATAAAAATACACAGAGTTGATTTGTCATATTTATCTTTGTTTTCCACCATACCAAAGGCTACAAATAGAAGATGGTAAATAAACTGCAGTAGCAGTTTATAATTGGGGATTATAAATAGCATTCTGAGTTGGGGACACTTATAAACAAAATTCTGAGTTGGGGACTCAATGCAGATGTAAATATTTGCTCTTCTATACGAATTTGGAGACAATTCTGTCTTGCCATAGAGACTGTATCAGATAATAATCATAAAAGCAGTGAAAAACTTCTATTATTGTGCTCTTAAGTTAAAACGTACAACATGCACATCTATCCCCCAATCCAGAGAACAAATAATCTGTAGAGCTGTTGAGGTAACATGATTTGCTAGTTTCTGGAATAATTGCTCACAAACATGTGAGCTTGACCCCTGTGCCAACTAAGAAACTCTTGGCTGTGTACACAGGGTGACCCCAAATGATGGTTTCAGAAAAGCAGGATTTGGGGACTGGACACATTTGTCCCTGATAGGAGTTGTGTTTTTCTCTTCATATGGATTAAATAATATATTGACAGTCTTCAGAGTTGCTAATTTTGGCGTCCTGATCACAAGTCCCATGCAGCTTCATGTTTTGCTTCATCTCACAATTCTAGAAACGGTGGTTTCCTGAGAAAATCAAGCTCGTAATACTTGGGACACTCTCTTTTGTTTTTTGTTCATGTAGGATTGGCAAACCAGCACAGTACATAATAAGAATGAAGTTCAATCCATAGTGGTTTTATACCCTATGTTTTTCAGAGCGTGTAATCATTTTTCTGAAAATATATAAACAGAAATCTTTGTAAAGCTCATTTATCCAGCTGTACAATGGTATACGTGTAATTTGGGGATTTCCAGCCATAACTATAGTAGCAGTAACAAAAGACTTTTAAAGCCTGTTAGCTTTGGTCATGTTTTCGCTTAATGCTTTTTAAAATCATCGTGCTGATCTTGAGGTGAGATCCATTTACAGACAGTCTCATTGAAGACCCAGGACCTGCAGTTAATAATCTTCCATTCTGTTTCTAATTGCACTCCCATTTTACATAAAATAAATGGGGGCATTTTTTTCAAGGTCAGCAATTTATGAATTAAGAGTAATTAATTGTAAATATCCTCAAAATCCAATTCAATAGGAATTTGAAAACCTCAAAAATGCAAAGATCCGGAGAGTTTTCTCCCTGCAAAATCGCATGCTGGCATTGAGGATGAGTTATAAAGTTGTCTCTGTAATTTAAGAGCCTGCAATTATTTGCACAGTCATTTGTGCCCTCTGTATGACCATACCCTTTTAAATTCAAGGAATCTGATAATACACACAAGCAAAAAAATACAGGCAAGTATTTCAAACAGAATCTGTAGAAAGAACAACATTAACATGTAGATTCAGTCTACAGAACTGGGATTTTAAAGAGAGATACTGGCAAAAGAATTGGGCTCATCTGATACACAGAGGAAAAAATGCCAACCTGAAGGGTAGCCATCTTCTAAACCAAATTCTACAATACCAGAGGACCTCCTTGAACTGAAACAAGCTGCAAGATGGGCCGATTTCTTAAAATATTAATAGTAAATTTTGATGAGACGTACTCATTATGCTTTCACTGATGCAAATTCATTAAATTGCAATGATAATAAACCTTGAGAGATTAAGCTTATAAATGAATATGAAAGGATTGTTTCTGGGTTTTTTGAGGACCCCGAGATTTGTTTGGCATGTAGCTGAACGCTCGTTTCTCTTAGCTGACAGCCTGGTTTACATTACGAGACGCTGCGCTGCTGTACACCAAATGGCATTGTCCAGTTGGGGTTTATTTTTAGGCTGCTTTGTAGCAGATGCAGACTGGCACATCTCTGCTCACTCCAGCGCGGCGCGTTGCGTTCCCAGCAGGAGCGCCGCTGAGAGGGGAGGAAGGAAACCTGTGGCAGAAGCGATAGCGGTGCAAAGCACAAGTCTCACAACTCTGCTTTAGTGGGTCAGCTGCCCGGAATTACTGCATGGGAGTGGTACTTGAAACCTGTCTTTGCTTCCCACCGCGGACTCCACTTAAAATCAAAAAATCATAACTTTTAATTTATAAGCACATGACTGAACCAGTTAAAGTCACCTCCTATTTGATACTGCCAATTCCTAATCCTCAGGCGTGTATGCTGGTCACTGCAGCAATGATGAACATCCAAAGTAGTGCGCATATTTTAAAGAATAAATTCCGAGAGCTTGGTTCTGCTGCTTTTAAGAGCACCAATCTTTGTGTTAAACTCAATGGGAGTAGGTCAGACCCTATGACTGCAAAAAATATTTTTTTCTAGAAACAAAAGTAACCTAAATGTCTATATTAAGCCATGTCCATTGAGAAGAGTACTTTTACTCTGGAAATATGTAGCACTTTCTCTATATAGCATGTTTTAAGACCTTTTGTCTCTATTGTATAGTATGATATGTAATATTTCTATAATCATAATTACCCATAATTAGAATAATTAATATTTAATTAATGCTAATATAATGTATAATAAATACAACAATTACCTGAAAAAGTAATAGTTATGGGAACTGACATAATTCCACTAATGTCAAAATGAATTTCCCATTGTTTTCAGCGGAAACACATTTAACCTAACTGATTGGCTCACCTTATGAAAACAAGAGACAAGGGTGGCTGGATCACAGACCTGCAAACCAGGCTTGCGCAATGATTTCCTCTCTGAACTTGGCAAGTGCTTTTACTGTGAATATTGTCAAAAAGTCTACATAATTTAACAACTTCGCTATCCTTCTACATGAAAAAAAAATATCTGCCTGCCTTCTTTTTAGGTGAGTATTTTTCCTACTGGTTAGTTTTATTAGTGTGACACCACTAAAGCAGTTACGAAACAGCAAGTTTCCTGGCCATTGCATCATTAGCAGAATTATTAATTGTGCTTCCTGAATGTCTATTCATTTACATATTGAAGTCAGCAATAGTAACTTTTAATATTAAATGGACCACGCTGACAACTAGTAAATACATAGATCTCTACTGAAATTGTAAACTGAATGTAATATAAAAATCAGAGGAGGCACCATTGCTGTTCTTCCTGTCACCTTTCAGAGCAAAAATCGTGTTGCAGCTTCTCTGCTTATAAAGGGAAAGAAACACTGAATTGCAAGAGACTGGGTGAAGTTTATATGTAATGTCTAAAAATACTTCAGAAGGAATTTACCTGTCAGTATTGATTACACAAAAAAAAGCAGAAAATCTTCCTACATACAGTTGGCTTCCCAGAACACTGACAAAGTATACATGTGTGCAGAGCTGCTGTTGCGTGGCCACTGCAGTCTGGATGATTGCAGGCCGTCATGATGCATCTTTCAGACCCAGCAGAAATCTGGGCTGCTTTTGAACGGTGCAGTCCCACCGTGCCCTCAGCCTGTGCTGCTGCTCGTGCTGTACATGCAGTGGTGTTCTCCAAGCTGTGTGCTATGCCAGATGATGAGGCTTGAATAACAGTCTTCTGCTGTGTATTATCTTTTATTTGCCAGATGTCTTCTAGGAAAGAGAAAGAGTTTTGCATGGACGCTGAACTGGAGTCCAAGTAAGCAGTCTGATGCTCCATAGTGTCATCTGCAGCTTGAAAAGGACTATTGCATGGGGCCTGATTTTATTGCCATTGAAGTCATTCATGTCTCAACATTTTCAGTTGTGTTCCTGTATTAATGCTTATGGCACAATTGCCAGTCGACCGTGAAATTTTAGCCTCAAGTCACGCATAAATATCTGAAGTGATTCTATACAATTCAAGTAAGTGTTCTTGACCACCATTAAAAGCTCTGATTTCTGTAGCAGTGGACATGACTGAAAATTCATAGTTCTTTGCTGATTATTCAAAGGAATACCCTTGCTTTCTGTAGTATTTGATATAACATAAGGGTAAATTATAAATTAATTTCCTGCCTCATTAAAATCCATGGCGTATAGAGGAATTGTACCTAAGACGAATGTACTCCTGTGCTACCAGAACAGATTTAAATCTGGTAGCCAGTAATTGTTTCATATAACAAAAAATAGCAGTCTTTTTTAGACCCAAGACATTTTAGAGACAGTGTGACTTGGTAGCTTTCGCAAAACAATAGTTAACTGAAAAGGAGATTTTTTTTATGTGCTAATGGAAGTCATACAGTGTCACAATTTGTAAATTCAGGAAACAGATCTTCTAAAAATAACTCTTAAAAGAACTATACACCTCTCTGAAGTGTAGGATTCTACTGTTGGGTTTGGCTTCCATTATGAGTAGTACCTGTGCTCCTCTCAAAAGACATACATAGTTAACCACACATGCATCTTAGCGGAGACAAGAGACCCAAATGTGACAAAAAGGAAATTGCTCTCATCTTACAGAGTTTGATTAAAGCTTTAGGCGTAGAGCTTTTTAAATGACAAATGCTCAGTGAAATAATATTATGCCTTTATACTCCAGAGCACTATTAATCTGGGGTTTCAGGACTTTAAGAAATGTTAATTAACTAGTTACCATTCATGTAAAATGTTAGCATTACAGTCATTTTGTGGGCTGATAACTGAAGCATGGAAATACTGGGTTCTTCAGAAAGGATGAGATTGGAGTAATCTTCCATGTGTACTCCCTATCAGGTATTTACAGAGATGTTAACCGCTTGTACAGTACTGATCTCCATGGATCTTCCATCAAGTTAGCCCGAAAGGAGCAGGAACAATTTTGTGAGAGACAGTGAACAACTTCAGTCGTACCCAAAGCAGGATGTTAATGCAGCCTGAAGCTTTGTGTTGGACACTTGGGAACCCAAATATGATGACAAAGATGCCAGGCAGTGTTCTTAAGGATCTGAAGCAGTTGCATATTCAAGGAAAGAACAGAGACACTGTTGGCTGCTCTGCAGGAAGGTAAAGGTTTGCATCACTTAATTTTTTTTTTTTTTTCCAGAAAGTTGCCTGCTATAACTAGGGTAAATACTGTGCAAATTAGGAAGCCACTGTTAGGTCTATTGAAATGCATCTCTGCACAGGCTTGCTGAGATCTGTTTGTGATTTCAGTGTAATTAAAGAATACGATCACTGCAGAATATGACTCACAATAGAAATTCTGGGCAGTGTGGGTATAGGAATTGTTCAGATAATATACATTTTGCTTAATGTCTTGTTTGCAACAGAAGCCACCAGCAGATGATTTGGAGGAAGGTGTAGAAGACCCATAGGTACTCAATAATCTGCTGTACATATTAGATCTCAACCTAATCTTAAACCTATTTTGAATGTTAAAAACCTGAAGCATGGCATTTTCATATACTTCCCACAATTTCTTACTCAAAAAATCACTATTTTCGAGTATTACTGGTAACAATTTAACCACTGAATCTCTTTTTGAATCTTGTGAAGTTGCTGGCCTCAGTGATTTCCCTTAACAATAAGTTGTGTAATATAATTACATGCTTGTTTTATTATTGTTATTTTGGCATCTCACAATAAATTTCCTGTTACAGGATAGCAAGAACTGAAGTTCAAAATCTACCTTTTCTGTAATATTCTGTATTTTTTATGTTTGGGGTTTTTTTAATCACAGTCCTTTCAGACTTGATTCATTTCAAGGGTAAAAACCAAACATCTTTCAGTTTGCCTTTTCCCTGGGCCAGGTCATTCTTCTCATCCTTCTTTTAATTTCATCTAGCTTTGCAGTATCCTTTATTGAGATCTTTGCAGCCCATATCATAACACTTTCTTCAAGATGAAGATATCAATATTGATTTCTCTAACATTCTTCAACTTAACTCATTATCACTTTTCTTATACATCCCAACATTTTGTTTATTTGTTTTGACCACTGCTAAATATGACATCAGTCAGCTTTCTAAGCTGATACACTTTTTTAGAATGCTGTGAATCATCTAAATAACTTCTTTTCTTCCCTTCCAAGGCACAATACTTTGTAGTTATCAAAATCGAGTTTTGCTCGCCATCAGTCTGCCCATGCGATGCTGTCTAATTGGGTCTTTTGAAGTTCTTTCTAGTCCTCTCTAACCTTAATATAAATAACCTGTCAGCTACAGATTTTACTGCCCCCTTTTCAGATCTTTGTATTCTTTCCAGATCAGTAATAAATATCTTAAAACACAGTGAACTATTATTTTCCTTAGTAAAATTGCGATTATAACTCTAAAAAAGCTCAAGTTTGACAATTTTTGTGTCTCTGAAAAAGTTAGCCCATTTCCTACCTGTTTTTTAAACTCTTATTGCCATTACTCATTTTAGAATGCCAAGAAATTAAAATATGGTGGCTTAATGCTCGTTTATACTCTGGCTCCCTTTTTCATAGATGAAACGGTATCTGTAATAATAAGAAATTTATAAAAATATTTCTATTATGGACCATGCGTCTGGCATAATCATAAATTTTTTCCCACCATAGTACAATTTAGGTTCTTAGGATGCCTATGTTACACAGGTTTTGGCCCATGTAATTATTTCTTGAAAGGAGAAATCATGGAATCATGGAATCTT
>VYZM01021333.1:316418-342743 GCA_013398915.1 Dromas ardeola | reverse complement strand
TTCCAACTCTGAAATTCCGTGTTCTGAGATTCCGTGATATATTCAGTTTGGTTTTGTCCTGATGATGACCCATGTCTTGATCTGCTGTAGAGAGCAGAGAATATGTCTTCTTGTATCGGGGAATCAGGAGCTGCAACAAACTCTTGGCCATTTTAACTCCTGTTATATTGTTTGGAATCCAGAGGTAGGTGAGATGAATCCCATCCTTCATTTCTGATTCTAAACATTACCGTTCATATGGAATAAGATTTCCTATAAAAGCCCATTTTAGTGAAAAACAGAAACAATTTGAGGACGTCACCATCTTCACTGCACTAGCCACATGTGCGTGATGACAGGTATGAAGTCATCTGGGTAGAATATATAATGATATTTAATATCATAGGAGCCAAAGAGAAGAATTAATAATTTAACAAAATCAGTGCTGCAGTGAAAATAAATGAAAGTTAAGAATCTATTTTAAGGCAATTAATATTAGATTAGATTTAATCAATTAGCCATGCAGAATATATAGTAGCCACTATACTAAGACATCACATAAAGGCACTAGATGGATTTTTGAAGAGTACCAAAGAGACTTAAACACCCGACTACATTGACTTCCTTTATCTCTTTACTAAATCTTTTTATAACCACAGAGTAATTTCCTTGGCTGGCATATACAGACATGGGTCAGTTAAGAGGAGTGGAACTAAACAGATTTACAAGAGCTGACAGTTAATTCTTTACACCTCTTTTTTTTTCCCTGTTCTTCTTACACAACTTAGTTTTCCTTGTAATTGCAATTTCTTTTGGATGTCCTCGTAAATCTCCTTATCCCTCCTCCCCTTCTCCTTGCAGCAAGAGGTGGGGGAGAGCACCTGTCGTCTCGTCACTGGCCAATCTGGCCAAAACCATGACACCTTTACATTTTATAAGAGGTAATTCCATGTAGAATTTATCTTTTAAAGTAAGTCTTGTTACTATAAAAGTTTCCTTAGTTGAGCATCTCCTTCCCCCCTTACACCTATACTTGGTGATCTCTGAATTTTTTCACAACTGACTATAAGGTGGTGAGGAGGTATTATTATTTTTTTGCTTTCCCTTCACAATATGTCATTTTTCAATATTTGCTCTGAACAGTTGCACATGTGAGTGGTTCTGCTGACTCCTTTATTATGTGGGAGCAAAAAGGCTTTCAGAGAAGCAGTCCTCTGTGACTAGTGAAAAATGTTTGAAAGTACATTATAACCCCTAGTCATTAGACTCAAATTTCCGAATGACCTAGCTTGAAATCTAATGTGAGCTCCCAGATTTCTGCATCTAACTTTGATAATTTTAGCTGACATTCCTGCAATAACGTCTTGCACATTCAAATACTTTATATAGCCCACCATTGTAGAACTGTTTTTTCACACTTTTTCTTAATCCAAGCAGGAGAGGGGAAACAGATTTAAAATTATTGATTTATTTAATGTTTCCTAGCACTCCTTTGCTACTTCTTTATTTATCAAACCATCACTAGAAATAATGGGAAAAGGTTGAAACAATCAAAAGTGATGAAAGTCCTCATGGTAATGTAGCTATTGCTTTATATGAAGCTGTCAAAAAAGTACTGACAAATCAAAAATTTCAGTATTAACATTACAGCTTAAATAATTTTGTACATTTTATTGCAACTCAAACATCTTTTGGATTTACATATCTACCGAAAAAGGGGAATCTCTAAAATGCATTATGAGTGCCAATGTAAAATTCTGCACTTTCACTGAAAATTGTTTAATATATACATTTTAAAAAAAGTAAACCCTCTCATTCTCCAGTGTTTGAGGCTAGTTAGAAAACTGCCAAACAATGAACTATTAAGTCTGATGAGGACTGCATTCTTTGAACACTAAAGCTGCCACTGGGTTTTTACACAGTGGTTTGCTTTAATCATTTTTAGCAACTGTGTCTTGGATTGCTTAACATGATTTTAATTTATAATAGTATTAACACAGCAGTTTGCTGCATTGTCACTTTTGGGAACCACGAAATGAAACATGCAAGTTACTGGATTTGTTTGTAGGCACATGGGAAAATTTCATCATCACAAAAATCATTCTCTTGGGACTAAACAGTTCACACTTGGATTTTTTAACTAAAACAGGATAGATGTTAAATATTTCAGGAAAACTCTGTTTTGTATTGGAGCTCCTGTTGGAAGAAGAGCCTTGAGAGTGTGAATTTGAATTTAAGTTTTATATTTGTTGTTTGTATTGGTACTGAAATATCCCAAGTGAGCACTGGGATCCCATTAACAAACCTGTACCTTCATATCAATTATTCTATCAGCAAAATATTTTTTCTTATTTCTCAGCCTCTGGAAGCAGGCTGCAGAATAAATCAGAGAAGTGTCCTAACTACATCATGGGTATTGTGTGCATCTACAAATCTATCTACAGCATTTTCTGCAACATAGGGACCTTCTGATATAAGGGTGATTTTTGTGTTTTTTTTTTTTCCATTTGCCTAATCCCTGTTTTAATTCCTGTAGGCTTTTGACATCCACTACAGCATGCTACAGTATATCCCACAGCTTAACTCTGCACTGTGTGAGCAGGTGCTTCCCTGACTGTTGCGATATGATATTGGGTAATTTTTTTGATGCTTTGTGTTTCTCGCATCACAGGAAAGAATGGTCATTTCCAACTTGCTGTGAGCATGAGTAGCACAGCTAAACTGTATGATGTACAGATGCAAAGAAGAACCAAAAGGACAACTGCTAGCTTCAAAAGCAACTGCCAACGAACACCTGCAACTTCATAGCTTACCTTTATGTCAGCAACCTCACCCAGAAATATTGTCTGTTCATTTTCTAGAATCAACAAGTTATTTTAAATCTTGTGACATCGTTCATGACCTCCACTTCCATATTCCTTTGCTCTGTCAGTACACTTACTTTTCAGAAAAGTTTGCTCCTCTCCAGTATCATTACTTTGAAATTGTCTGTTATCTAGCGGCCTGAAGAGCTGGAACTCTTGGATCTTCTACACACTGAGAAGGCGGTGAAAGGAAAGATCTATAAAACACATGAAATGATTTTGAGGTGTCTAGCAGAGAAGAGGCAGGTGGATGTTTTGGCAGTGGCATCTGGCTGTTGTCAGGGATATGGGCTAGATATTTCGCTCACAAAGACCCATGCCAACTGGGTCAACATGGCAGGCGTCTCACTAGTTTCTACACACATCCACTCAGAATCATTTCCCGATCATCCAGCCTGGCAAAGTGTGAGCACTTAGTGATGCTGAGTACTGTTCATTCATAGCAAATATCTCCTGTGCCATTTTGATCCCACCTGGAACTATTCCATGCGTCACTGTCAGTGCAGAGGGCTACAGACAGGAGGGAAAGTCCTGAGAGTTTTGTGTGCCTGATAACGGCACTGCTCTCCCTCAGCCTAGAATGTCTCACATGTTACCTGCGACAAATCTGTACGTGTGTTGCAATGTGTAAACAGCAGCATTGCCTTTCCCTGGAAATGTTCAATATGTATCTTTTAAAAGGATCAATTTTTCTTCACATGTTTTCCAATCTGTTTATTAATCTGTTGCTGAGGTTACTTTGAAAACAGTAGTGTTTTTGATAGCGAACCACCACATTATTATGACACTTGAAAAGATGCCAGTTTGCCATGAGAATGATTACAAAATGTTTTAGATTGACATTTAATCCAATTTGATTACTAATCTATTATCGAGGCTTCTTGTTTCCCACTACATGTTCTTGTTAAGTGCTGAGAATTCAACAGAGTTCCTTCCAGTACAAGTGAAACTCCTTCCATCTGTAGCAAAGGATTCAGTGTCAGTCCTTTATGGTAAATAATGTGACTGCTTATTGATGCTCACTTGCTACCTAAACTGTTAGGATGCTTATTCAGTATCCTTACTTAATGTCCTATGCTTACGGAGTAAGGATAATTAGTATCTAAAGTATAGGTAGTTCTGTTTTCAAATTGGAAAACTTTGGCAAATCTAGGCAAAGCTAATTATTTTTTTCTCTCAGAATGCGATTCAGCTCATGGACGAAGCCTAAATTTAGACATCTACATGTAGATGCCTACTTGTGAAACCATGTGCTGAGGTTGCCACTGGAGGTGCACATGCAGACACATACTAGGGCACCTCAGACAGCATTCCTACATTTAAGCAACAGTATTGAGTCCAGAGTACAAAAAACATTTCAGATTAGAATAGAGGCCTATATTTAATTTTACAACACAACTAATAGTGAAACTTGTCAGTTCAAATGGGAAAGATAAGTAAGGATAGAAGGAAGCATAAAAAAAGCCCAGTGATGGCTTGTTTACAGGATGGCAACACAGTTTAAAAGAACATGTTAGGAAATGAGCATTGTGTCCTATTATTTTGATACTTCTTTTAGCATCCGAAAACACAAATGTGCCAACACAATGGTGCACTGGGACATAGCAACTCTTTGAGAATTTTAAGAACATTGAATAAAAGCACTGGGCTGAGTAAGTGAAAACGTGCTCTCTAATTTCTGTTTTTTTAGTTTATTTTATAGTACTGCCAGACAACATGCTATTTATAGACATCAAACATTTGGAGTGAAAAAAGTTAACTGAGATATGTTCCTTTCAGAAAAAGGTCCAGCTACCTTTGCACAGCAGAGTATGTTGTTTGTGGACGCGTGATACTGGAAAGGCAGTGGGCTCTGGACACATGTAATCCTCCCCGTGAAGGCTTTCAGGCTGTAGTAATCACCCTCACGGACTTTGAGAAGACATTTCTTAAGTAAGAGATGTCTAAATTGATTCTGGCGTTGTATGGGGTCAGAGTTTGGAAAAGAAACTGTGTGTTCAGTGTTTCTTTACTGACATGATTTAGATGTAGGCTGCAGAAGGGTCCTAGACTGAAGCAGAGGAGCGTAAAAGGCAGCTCAGGCTGGCAGGTAACGGTGAGCAAACTAGCTCTTTCTGGGTTAGCACACCCTGGGTCCTTGGACAGCAGATGTTGCTTTTGGAAAAACTGCAGCAGAAATGGGTGGTGTTTGCCTAGTGTCACAGTCCGCTTTGCTCCTGGTGCCATCCACCCACAGCAGGCTCCCACGCTGCAGCAAGGCTTCTGCATTTAACAGCTTTATCTGCATTCTTCCATTATCTGATGGAAGGAGACATTTTTACATAACAAAGCTATTAATTAGTTCTCGACAAGATTAACAGGGGCTTGTTTTGACATAATTAGAGCTAATTCCATTACTTCTGAGGCTAAGGCTGTGCTAGAACAGAGGCTGACAAGCTTTACAGGTAAACATAGCTTCAAAAGTAGTCTGTAAGCAAACTTGTTTTAGGAAGGTTTAATAGAAATACGCATGCAAAAGCTGTGTGTACAAAGTGTGTTTTACAAGAACACATTGTGTGAAGGAAAAGGGATTTTTCGTAAGGTGTAATGGAATATAATACAGTGAGTAGTTGTTATTTCTCACAGACTTCTATATTTCTAAGCTAAACCCCTGTCTTTATATATTTGCATATTCAGTGTGAGAAAGCAAGCAAGTTAGCTTTTCTGTAGAACTCCTAAAATAAACACAGAAAAGACCTAAAAATATAGACTGAAAACAATAACCCCAGTCGGAGTTTTGATCCAGTAGAAATGTGTCTGTTAACTTCTATATCAAAAGAGTATGTCATTAGGAATCTGTTCCAAATTTCATTGACTTTAAGAGAAATAAGTGTCACTAAGAAGTTTTATTGATCTGAGAAAAATGAGGTTTGGGTTTAGACAGCTGAGGTCTTCTAAATCTGACGTATTCCTTTATTATGATGTAAAAGAAAATTGTTGAATCTTTAAAAGTATCTCTATCTTAAATATACTTGTGAAGTACACGTTCTAGATCCATTTCTAAATCTAACCAGCCTGCAAAATCCATACTTTATTTATGTTTTTATTCCATGATCTCTGCTTACTCGCTCATAGTCTCTGATAGACTATCTATTTCAAAATGGCTGCAAAAATGCTTTGTATCTGTAAGGTGTTACCATAAAAATCAGTTCCTGACACATAATTACCCCTTGTGTAGTTACTTAAAAGCTATTCTCTATTAGACACTCAAAAGGTATAGGATATATTGAATGTGATGTCAAAAAAGATACAGTCATACTAGAAAAAGTTCAGAGAGGGACAGATAATGATCATTGATTTCTGTATGAAAAGTAACTCAATCCATGAAGCCTATTTGTCATGAAAAACAGAAAACTGAAAGGAAGATTATGACCGAGTTCTGCAAAACCATAAGTAGGATGGGAAAAGGGGAAGAGAGAGTGACTGCTGATAAGTTGTCATGATACCTGAGCTTTGTGGCATCAAATACTCTAGCAAGATGCATGCTCAAACAATCAAAGGGAGGTGATTATTAACATATAATTACACAATGGAACCCATGAAATGTTGCAGACCACCATTTTAAAAGTCACAACTGACCATTTCATTAAAGGAATGGATGATGGAAGGTTTTCTCACACAAATACAGCACATGAAGCTTGAGGAGGCTGTTTTAGCTGCAAATTAGGTCTTTGGCATGGAGTCTTCAAGGGTGTTCTTGCATAAAAGTACCACCTGCTTGCCTGCTTTCCTGTGACTGCTCACTGTTGGAGACCAGATACTGATACAAATGGCCTTTGGTCTGTTCCAGGACTGTTGTTCTTAGGTTCTGGGAAGGTGTTTGTTTGTTTGTTTGTTTGTTTTAAATTACACATGACATTCAATATATTAAATCATAAGAGTCTTTTCTGTTAAGATAAGGTATGGAGGGTGGAACTTAAGCAGGAAAAATGTCAAAAGTAGACTTGAAATTCTGACTCCCTGGAGTCATATGGTAATTTAACCCAACCTGTGAATTAAGTAAAACAAAGCTAGCCTGGATGTGGGCTGTTTGGTAGACCATGCATGTCCTTGGGAACCAGCCTGAACAGATGGCCACTATGCACTGATGCCAACAGAGGAAGCTGGCCATTTAGAAAAGTTTCCTTCTGCCCTTCTTTTCAAGCTTGCTAGTGTGGTGTTTAGAGTTGAAGGGAGTAGGCCTTCTGAAAACTCCCATTTTTGCATTCCTGGAACAAATCGCATGCTCTGACCACTTAACTGTAACAGCTTATGGGTTCAGTGCTTCAATATGAACCACCTCATCTGGTGCTTTAATCTCAATGCTAGAATAGTGCATTTGGCTTAGAAGGCAAGAACAAAAGGAAGTGTCACGAGAGTGTGGATCTATGAAGTAACCACATGTAATATTTCTGAAGTAGAGCACATTTGTAAAGCTTCAAACTGATCTCTTGCTAAAAAGAGAGCACATTCTTGTACAAACAGTATTCCCTTCTTTAGCTTGAGTATAACTGCCCCAGGCTTGACCTTATCCAACTGTATAGAAAGTTTGCTATGGGATAAATATGACTTAATTTCAGGTGTTAAACATTTCCCCTCTATTTTATTCAAGTCTTGTTTTTAACCACATATATGAAACATGAAATCTTCAAAACTTTATACCACAATTCTGAGAGCAGGTCCTTTTATCATTAGATGGTTATATGGAAGGACACACGCAGGTCGAAAAAGTGTGTGCCAGGAAAGTCCCTGTGCTACTTGAAACAAAACAAGTTTGCTCGAAGTTAGTATTCACAGCTACATGAGATGACAGGTGATCTCAGAAGGCACTTTCAGCATCTAAATGCTGCATTAAGGATCCCAAGTCATCATTTAGGTGCCACTATCACTCATCAAATTCCCAGCTAAACCTGTAGGTACCTTAAGTGCCTAATTTTACAGATTAAGGGGTTAGTCACAGAACTTTAACATCATGCTGCTTTTTCTGTTCTTAATGGACAGAAAGTAGTTCCTACAGGCTGACTCCAAGTGGCTGCATTAGGCTTCTGCTCTGAAATGCCCTGCAGGGCAAATCCTTTTTCTCAGCAGGGAATAAAAAGGGAATGGTGGACATTAGTCTCCCTCAATTTATCCTTTGCGATTATTCCACATAATTTCCTATGTGACATCTAAACTGAGAAACTCCAGAGCAGAAGAAGGTTCCTGATCTGAGTGTAAATCTTTAGCCTGTCCTAACTCCACATGAAAGTGGGATTTAAGCACATCCCAAATGTCTCCCAAATCTTGTTTACTGGGGAAAGATAACTGAGGCACAGTCTGGCTGTCACCTATGGTGAACTTTTAAGAGGTCTTTGTTTTGAAACACAGCAGGGTCTTCCATGGTGCAGAGTTAAAGGTCAGTTTAGGAGAAGCCCAGGACATTTGAATTTCTGTGGCAGGAAATGTTTGTTTTGAGGATGTCCAGGAGCAAGGTGCTAAACTCATGCCCTCATCCTCCTGGATGACTTCATCCTCTTGTCTTGCCTATCCCAACTGCATGACCTGACTCAATAGACCTGCTTACAGCATGTCTAGCTCTGAAACAGAGCAATAAATACAATGTTGGTGCCTTCCCACACACTCAATATATTCTAGGTTGTAGATTTCCTTCTTCTGCCTGAGATTACAACTCATTTTGTATGAAATACTTGACTGTTCATTTGAGCAGCGACTGGAATGTAGGTTTCTGTACAATTCTGTCTTTGATAGAATTGGCTAGAAGGTTAATAAAATCATGGAAAGAAGTGTGCTTGAGGATTTTCTTAAAGAAAATTTGTTATCTAAATCAAAAAGTTTTCTTTTCAAAACTTCCTACAAGCTGGAAACACGGAGAAATTTTTTCTAAAATTATTTTTAACAAAACACAGGGTGTTTTTAATGATTTTTTTTTCCCCACAAAAGGGAAGGTCTCCTGAAATTTTGAAACTGCTCTTTGAGTTTAGAAGGGGCAAAACTAGCAGCCACCTGTCCCCTTCCTCTGCCTCAGAGCTATTCCAATCCCCCTCAAACCCCTCCCAAACCCTTTCCCCATCCTCACAGGAATGCTCCAGTCCCAAACCTGTTAACTTCCAGGGTGGGTTTTCATTCCCTCTGCCCCTTCCAGGGTCCTTGCCATGAGACAGATGTAAGCTGTCTCTTTCTGCAGGACTTGGGTGGCCCAGCCAGCAAGGTGGGCTGGTCCTGCTTTGCTCCACCAGCTGAGGTGCTCAGAAGTGAGATGGCTGGTGCCCAGCGGGGAGCAGGGAGACTGAAGAAGGAATTTTAATAATGAAATTTAGTGGACCAAACGCGCTGTTTGATGAACCTGAGCTGTTAATAAACTGTGTCATGTGCAGCAGTGAACTGGATGACTTCTCTGGGTCCTTCTCTCTCCTGTTTTCAAAGACACTCATCCAGAGACAACTCAGCTTCTGCTGTTACCAAGTGCAAATCTGAGGAAAAAAAGAAGTGAGCAGCATTCAGGATGGGCTCTAGAGAAGTCAGGGACACCAAAAATCTTGCTTGCTTTGAAAATGAAAAAATTTACTTACCTAATTAACAAACAGAACAAGCAAAACCAATCCAAGAAATCACTTGGTAAAACATTGCACAGGGCATTTCATTCTCCACCTTGGCAGAAGAAAATAGTGGAGATGACTTGCATATGAGAGTCATTCATTATATCTAGAAATGGTTATAAAAATGTTATCAGCACGTTTTCATCTGAAAAGGCTGTTTCAGCAACAGCAATATATTTAAATACAACATGTTACACTGTTTCCAACAGGAGGTGCTTTGATCTAGAGAAATGAACCTTTCATTTATCACTACATTAAAAAATGTCCTTAGTAAACTATGATATTTCATGTTGCATGTTAGTTTTGGCATGGCATTTCACACAATTTTGTAACTAACACATATGTAACCATGTAAAAAGTAATAATAAAAATTAAAAAAATCTGGAAAAAGTATTCAGGGCCTTTCAGAGTTCCATTCAGGTCCAGCAATGCCCTTTAATGCAGTTAGTGCATAGTTGCTTTCATAACTATACCTACATACAGGTAGATATATAACTATCCTTATAATGGTAAACAAGTCTTCTACCACTGATTTTCCACCTGTTCCAGGTCTTTCTTGAAACTTAAAAACTTAAACTGAATTTACCTTCTATCAGGTTTAGGTCCTATAAAAAATATAAACCTTGAAGAGGTTTATTCCATAAGGCATCAACTCCTGTTTTTACAGTGATTTAAACTATATATTTTATAATTTTGCATATACAAAACTTCCTGCTTCCATTTGCTTAGTTTCCTAAAGTTTGAATAGCTTGCTTTGTCTTTTATCCCATCATTTTCCGATGATTTACTTAAATTTAGTTGACATATTCACCAACTTATGCCCCAGAGTAAAATCCCTTCACAGATTTCTTTTCATATGGAGGAATTTGATGTCCTTTATGTGCATAAATTTAAGATATTCAAGAATCGTCTTTCTTAAAGGCTTAGATTAAGAAATATAGAATTATTTCTTTTTTCCCTTTCAAGGTAAAAAATAAACTTATCTCTTACTAGCAGTGAGCCAAAAACTTGTCCTGTTCTCCTTGTGCTCACACATAATGATTTTTTAAGGTTTTCAATAATAATCTTAATGAACAAGTTAGGGAATTAGTTGGCTGTATAAATGACTGCAATCAGGTCACTTAAAGGGTAAGACAATCTTAAAATTAGTGAGGCACTGGGGAAGGCTATTTAGAATATTTCAAAATGTATATGTTGAGATATTCAGGAAATCTTTTTAACTCCATCTTTTGCTAAAAAGAGAAGGTCTCCCACCAACTGAAAATTGACAAGCCATCCCTATATAATTTAATTTGTTTTGTATAATTTTACACGCAGAATCATAGGGTTGGGAGGAACCTCTGGAGATCATCTAGTCCAACCCCCCTGCCAGAGCAGGGTCACCTTAGAGCAGGTTGCACAGGAACGCGTCCAGGCGGGTTTTGAATGTCTCCAGAGATGGAGACTCCACCACCTCCCTGGGCAGCTTGTTCCAGTGCTCTGCCACCCTCAAAGTAAAGAAGTTCCTCCTCATGTTGAGATGGAACTTCCTATGCTCAAGTTTGTACCCATTACCGCTTGTCCTGTCACTGGGCACCACTGAAAAGAGCCTGGCCCCATCCTCCTGACACCCACCCTTTAAGTATTTGTAAGCATTAATTAGGTCACCCCTCAGCCGTCTCTTTTCCAGACTAAACAGACCCAATTCCCTCAGCCTTTCCTCATAAGAGAGGTGTTCCAGTCCCCTAATCATCTTGGTAGCCCTATGCTGCACCCTCTCCAGCACTTCCCTGTCTTTCTTGAGCTGGGGAGCCCAGAACTGGACACAGGACTCCAGGTGTGGCCTCACCAAGGCAGAGTAGAGGGGGAGGATGACCTCCCTCGACCTGCTGGCCACACTCTTCTTGCTGCACCCCAGGATGCCATTGGCCTTCTTGGCCACAAGGGCACATTGCTGGCTCATGGTCATCCTGTTGTCCACCAGGACTCCCAGGTCTCTTTCCACCGAGCTGCTCTCCAGCAGGTCAGCCCCCACCCTGTACTGGTGCCGGGGGTTCTTCCTCCCCAGCTGCAGCACCCTACACTTGCCCTTATTGAATTTCATACGGTTTCTCTCCGCCCAACTCTCCAGCCTGTCCAGGTCAAACACTATTTTATTTGGAATAAAAGACACAAGTTTGCAGGGCTTCTCAGCAAGTCTCTACTTTATTTGAATTTCTGCATTTTGGTAGGGAACAACAGGATAAATATATGCAGAGTTTCTTTCACCTTTTAAATAATGGAGACTGACAGTGGATTGGAAAAATATATATCTATGAATAGTGCTTGTGCAATTCCTTTAGTCAAGCAGGTCAGTGGTGTAGCAGAGCGGCAGCTGGTAACACCTGGTTGTGACGACAATAACCTGCACAGCATGTATGCATTTTCTTCCTTCTCATGATTGCTGAGTCCATGGATGACAACCTACTGCTGCTACCCATGGCTGGAACTAAACTGTGGGTCAGCCAGTGGAGACCTCATTTAAAAGCCACTTTTCAGACTCTGAAGCCTTTTTTTTTTTTTCATGATAAAAACAAAATGCGAATTCTCAGGCTATCTGAGAATAAGTCTTATGAGGAGCAGTTGAGGGGGCTGGGATTGTTTAGCCTGGAGAAAAGGAGGCTGAGGGGAGACTTTATCGCTCTCTAAGACTACCTGAAAGGAGGGTGTAGCCAGGTGGGAGTTGGTCTCTTGTCCCAAGTAACAGGCGATAGGACAAGAGGAAATGGCCTCAAGTTGCACCAGGGGACATTTAGACTAGATATTCAGAAAATTTTTTACACTGAAAGGGTTATTAAGCCTTGGAACAGGCTGCCCAGGGAAGCAGTTGAGGCACCGTCCCTGGAGGTATTTAAAAGCCGGGTAGACGTAGCGCTTAGAGATAGGGTTTAGTGATGGTTTTTGTCAAGAGTTAGGTTGATGGTTGGACTAGATGATCTGAAAGGTCCCTTCCAACCTAGGCAATTCTATGATTCTACCTTTAATTTAATATTTTTTCTGGTTTTAATTTTTATACAGTCTACAGTAGTATCAATCAGGACAGCGTGTTAAGTGTCACAAAGTATGTACATGAAATACGGGGACAAACTTTTTAGCAGGGCCTGTTGCCGTAGGACGAAGGGTAATGGTTTTTAAACTAAAAGAGGGTGGGTTTAGACTAGATATAAGGAAGACATTTTTTACAATGAGGGTGGTGAAACACTGGAACAGGTTGCCCAGAGAGGTGGTAGATGCCCCATCCCTGGAAACACTCAAGGTCAGGTTGGACAGTGCTCTGAGCAGCCTGATCTAGTGCAAGACTAGGTGGCCCTTAAAGGTCCTTTCCAAGCCAAGCTGTTCTACAATTCTATGAGAAAACCTTTGTGTATTACATAGAGTTTTATTCTCATTAGTGGTATCTTCTTATGTTCCGATGGTCTACAGCAGAAATTCTGAGTCTTGTGCACATGTGAGTGTGTAGAAAAATTAAATGACAAAAAGTAAAACTGAGATGACAGTGTGGGTTTGTCTGAAAAACAGAAGTAAAATAAAGCAAAGATAGGATCAAACTGGTACGGAACAAAACAAGGATTATGGCCATGAACACCTAGGAGATGCTTTTATATGAACAAGAAATACATTGTAAACACAGCTGATTCTTCATAACTGTTTCCCTCTGCCCACAGCTTGAAGAGGATCTGTATAGAATGACGATGGTTCAAATTCCAATTCATTAATGAGGATGAAAAGACAAAGGCCAAAATCATCCCAAGGAAATTAAAGTTTATCAAGGTAAAAATGCTTCTGAAGTTCATGTTTTCGTTTGTTCTGAGAAAAAAAACAAAACAACCCCAACAAAACCCCTGTTACAGCAAAGCGTTGGCACTTTTAATGTATTTTATGGTTTTCACTTCACATGTCAAGTGGGGTCTCCCTACAGCTAACACAAATTAACCATTGAAACTGATCTCTTAAGTTATGGCTAGTAACATAGAAGACTAACATGTTTAGTATACTTTAGGTCTCTTGCAATGGAAAATGAGTAATTTATAATTTTTTTTTTTTAAATAAATCATGTCACCACTCGGTTTTTCGGAGAAAACTGTGTATTACTTGGCGTAAGTGGTAGGATGTTGTGCAATACACAACAGAGTTCATACTTTTAGTGCATTGCAATGTTTCAGCATAGCTTCACCGAGGTCAGTGCTGCTGCAACGAATTACATCAGCCAAGGATCTGCTATTGAACTGAGCTGCAAATTTAGTGTGTAACATACAGAGACAAAAAAAATACCCTGTTCATAATGAAAAAGTAAGAAAAAAGGCCTGAGTCCCTAGTCAAAAAAAAATCCTGCAACCAACAAATTTTACAGTTATTGTTTATTTCAGTGACTCACGAGTGACTCTTCACTAAGCCATACTAGATATTTGTTTGGGGGTATTTTGCTTCTATATACCAAATACAGAAAGTAACATAGCTTAAGGGTCATGGAAGGGGCAAAGAGACATAATGAAACACAGAAATAGAGAAATCAGCAGAGCTACTTGGGAGACCAAAAATACAGCAAAAAATCTCCCAGAAGTCTATTGTTCATGTTGGCAGAAAGGTTTGACATTAAAAAAAGAAAACTTACATTTTCATTCTATTTTTTTTAAATAAAAATGTATGTTTGCATTAATCAAAGCTAAGAATCTAAAGCACCTAAGTAAAATCCTTCTTTCTGGTTCCAGTAATGTAAAAAGAACACAACTGTTCAAAGCAATAGAAAATCTCTTCTTCATCCGGGTCCCAACAGATGCCACTTTTTTTTCAATTTTCAGAGGAAGGTGCAAGAATTCCTCTAAAGGACACATGCAAAATAATCTTCTAGAAGGGAAGCTCTGCTTAGAAAAATATATGCCGTTTTTGAATGGTGCCCTCACTAAAAAATGGTAGAATTGAACCTTAAGTCTACTTTCACACATCATCTTTCAAAACATATATCAGACCACAAATGAAAAATGTTAGTGCCATTGTGAGGTATCAGCTAAGAAAAATATGTGAGGTTCTTATACTACAGTTTCTTTCACAAATTGGTGAGTTTACATCTGCCAGAAGATTATCTGCTCTTTGGAGAACATATGTAATATGACAGTTGTAAGTTCTATCACATTTTTCTTCTTGAGTGTTCATGGACAGGATGCTGCACTTTAAAGAAATACTGTGAGACTAAAAATTTGAGGTCAATGGGTCTGGTTGCCTATAACTGAGTGGATTTTCTATATTTAATTAAGTGGCTGATCCTGAGAGAATAATCATCTGCTGTTTACACTAACCTGAAGATGTGACTACTCAAGACTTTTATATTCACTCCCTAAAAATTGAGATTAGCAGCTGAAGTATCCATCCTGCGACTCATGGGACCTCAGATTCAGCCCACCACAAGTCTTCACCTCCCTTGTTTTGCAGGGGAGTAGTGAAATTTTTCTGGTTCTGGGTATTTTCCCTGGAGGTTTCTATCTTGCCTTAATTACTTTGCAAACTTCTAACCGCCCATGTTCTCCTTCGAACTGCACAGGAATAGCAATGACATTCTGGAACTATGGTGCTCCCTGCTTAAAAAAAGTCTGGAGGGCCCTTATTCCTCTGCTGCAGTGGTATCTATGGTGAAAGAGTGCTATGTAGATGTCTTGATACAAGGCAAATTTCTGCAGCAGCCTTGAGGGGGGCTCATAGTGCAGAGATTGCAAGGCAGAAATTCCCACCTTCATCTCTGACCAGCTGCATGGTACACATGCGCCTTCCCACAACCGTGCCTTTCAGTTAGTCCTTTTAGATTTGGCTTAGGCACTAGTGTATCCCCAATTTACCTCCTTTTTGCAGTAGTGTGTTCTCTGTACATCCTTCTTCCTCACCCTCAGTACTATTTGACACTTCACCCATTGCAGCCCCTGGTGTGAGGTAGATCATTAAGAAATGAAATTGAGAAAACAACATATCCTAGACTGAAAAACTACAGAGTGCTAAAGACTGAATCTCTGTAATTGTTCTGTTTTTCTGGTGTTTCCCGTGGATTAGGGTGAAAATCTGGCTTTCTTGATTGCCTCTAGATGAGAGTAAAATACAAAATCCTGTTGCCCATGCAATGTTCCTTGGTTACTTTTGTGTGTGTTTGTTTTTGCATTGAAAAATGATTGTTCTGCTAATTGTCTTTCTGTGTAGGGTTTGCAAAACCTCTCGTTGTTCTATCCCAGAAATAAGCCTGATGTGTATGAGCTGCTTCTCTTGATGTACAGGACTAGATTCTTATGGCGACATATGAAAGGAGTGAAACTAACGGGCATTGTCCATTACAAAATTACTAGTTTGATGCATGGTTTGTATTTTGCCTCCTCAGTGGTGTGGTATCACAAACCCAGGCTTAGGTTTTTTTCAGTATACTCCAGGCTAACTGTTTTGGAAAAAGAAGAATGTATGTCTGTATAAGAATCCAAAGATATTCCATAAAGCCATGAGCACAGAACCTGTTTCTGCCGCAACCACCACAAAACCCGGGAGTAAGTCACTACAGAGCACTCCAAAAACCACCTAGATCCTTGCCAAGTCTGTTTTCTTTTATAGTTTGATTCTAGATTCAATAAACACAAAGAAAAGGCCATCAAACAAAGAGAGGCTATGTAATTTTCAATTAGAGTGTGCAACCGGTGTTTCATAAAAATATGGATACAGTTATGTCTCTGGGCTGAATTGAAAGAACCACAAGTTTTGACAACTTGCACCTGCAATATAAATTTGCTGGATTTTTAGAAAAGTAAAATACTACATTACATGTACACAAAGTGCGTATTCCTTAGCTATGGTCCTCTTTTGAAACTTAGCTCCTAAACAATGTTGCCAAAAGAAACAGCTTTTGTGCTTTCAGACAGCCAACATCTTATAAAACCAGGCAGATGAATGATGTTATGTGTAAGGGATGAATAAAAGTATCAAAGATCTGAAGTTCCAAACAGGCTTTGCAAGCCAAAAAAACTGTATTAAAATTTACCCCATAGAAAATAAAAGCAAATAACACTGGGACCAACCTGAGCATTTAGTCCTGCTCCAGAAGCTAAAGGCTTGTGAATGTTCCTGAGGCAGAATGATCCCTCATTTTGCAGTCAAATTTCCTAAGATTTTTTGCAGCATGTTGCTACACTGGGTTTTTTCGTTGACGGTAAAGGTATGAGCCTATGGTTTGTGGAAGTTTTATGTTGAATGGTTATCTTTACTGTTATTTGAGACAGAGTATTCAGTGAATTCTGGCTTTTGAATTTGAGGGGGAACCTTTTATCATTGATAGCTGAAGACTGGGAATTCATTCACAGATTAAATCCAGAGGAAAGGTTTTGACAACTCAGACTGATTGCCTTCATAATTTAAATTATAGAAATGTACGCAAAGAAAAGTTATACTTGAGTTAGCACCTAATAATTCAACTGCATGAATATAATTCCCCAGTGATCTCTAGAGTTATATCAGTGTATAACTTAAATAAAAAATATATATTTCCTAATTTAGGTAAATGAAGGAATTGAACCCTACATTAATCAGCAACAGCACACTCTGCTTTGAAACTTTCTCACGCCAGAAAAATATGAAGGTGAAAATTTCCTCTCTGTTCTTCAAAGCAGTTGCCGGTTCAATCTGCTTTCACTTATATGTATGTAAAATATAAATATTGATACCATAACTAAAGACTTCAGAAAGAGTTAGACCTGTTTATCAGACGTTATACAAATGCACAGGAAAATTCATTCTTTTCCTAGGCTACACCTGATTTTAATCAGAAACTAGCAACTGACCATCAAAAATGATAAGAAAAATGGAAGTATACATAAAAAGGTCACCTGTGAGTTAGTTATGGGTGAGAGTCATCTCACCCGATTTTACGTATCTGAAGATTAAAGTTCTGACAATGAACTAGTCACCATAGGTTGCCTCTGTGGGGGTCCTCCAAAGAAGTCATCTGACCTCCCTAGAACAGGATCACGTATTCTTTCGAGGTGCCTATTTCCCTTCTTGTATTAATTAGTGGTCTCAGGTGACTGGATCATAATCAATGCCTTACCTTTGGCTCACACTTGCATGGCTGAGCTTTCTGCATGAGCAAGGAGTATCACAAAGAGAGGAACTGAAGAAAAGAGGTCAAAAACTGAATAATAGGAAGGAAAGAAACAAAACTGCATTTTCACCAGTATTATTTTAAAATGCCCTATTTAATGACAATATTCCTCCTCTATTTTATTTGTTGGTCTCCTCTAGAAAAGGGTTGGCCTAATACAGAGTGATTCTGGCAGTAGTCCTCACTGTTACAATATATAACCTGGAGGAATGTGAGAAGCTGGATCAGTCTCTGTCCCTCAGTCATATAAGTTACAGCTTGGATATATATTTGAGCTCTTCATGACCTTGCAGATGCTTCTATTGAGAACAATCACTTCATTTGTTTCCCGCATTCTTTTTTATTTGTGTTTTATTATTTTCTATTGAAGCCCAGATTTTTAATCATGCTTTTTTTTTTTTGTCTTTCTCAACAAATAGCTTCGCAAACAGCACAGTGTAATTCTTTAATCCCTTTTGACATCCAAATATAGGATAGGTGTAAATACTCTCAGGTAAACTCAGAAGTTATCAGGTCTTTTTCGTACTGCTTAGACATAACCTGGAGTTCCGTAACATACATCTGGATCTGCTCTGTTTCTTGGTTTTGCCGACAATACGTTAATGTCTGGTAAATGGTCCACAGGGTCTCGTGTATTCAGAGACCTTAACATGCCAAAATAATTTGCTGTTGTACCTTTGCCTTCCAAAAATCAAGATGATGAAACATACTGCTGCAACGGGGTTTGCTCTAACACTACTTTTAAAATCAGTCATCTTGATAATGATCATGGTTATTATCCATTTGGAACAATTTCTCCAGGGATTTCTCTTCCTTCTGGTAACTTAGCTCAGGAACGACATTTTTTTCTTATGTATCTCTTCTAGCTCAGCCGGAAACTGAAGGTTGTGCTCAGAGATCATCCACTGAAATTCCTGAGCCACGTCAGAGATAAGTGATCAAATTGTGGTTTTGGCCTTAAAGTCTTTCTCTATGTAAACTAAGTCTTCTCATCTGACTGACACTAATGTGTAGCTGTTAAGTAGCTTAGACTGCAATAATTAATAAATAATAATAAATTATGGAAACGTATCTATTGGTATCAGTGAGAGAAGGTATTAGTTAAGCTTATTTTTCTTTCTTTTTTCTGCTGTTAATGTAATCAATATTTAACTATGAACAAATTAAACTGTTATTTTTTTTTTCTATGCTGAACAAAACTGTTGAAAAGTACCTGACTTGTAAAAACTGCAGTCTTCCTTTTCAATCTAAAGCACTCTTTTCCTTTTCTATTGTTTTTACTTATGCTTCTTTGTGAACTAAAACCACCTGGAGCTATGCATTGACTTAGAAGATACAGCAGCTTTCCACATATAAATACTCTTGGTCTGCAAGTCTGTTTTTGAAAGCATTCACTCACTGCAGCTTCTTTTCTCTGGCCTCGGGTTCTGTTCTCATTGCAATCAATGACAAAAACCATCATTTACTAAAAGGAGAAAGTTTGAAAGAGAAAATGTTAGAGCTAGCCAACCAAACCAATCTATACACCAGATTTCACTTCCTATCTGCAGTTCACTGGGACAGAAGATATCTACCCAAACCACAACATCAAATGCTGACTCTTGAATGCACTGGGATCCTTCACATTTGAGCTCAAGTTACAGTCTTCTCAGCTGATAGAGCCACTGAATACATAAGCATTTTTTATAGACGCACATGGTTTCAATGATGCTAAACTTATTGGTTTGTTTTTTTTTTTGGTTTTTTTTTTTTTTTTAATTTTTTAAGCCATAGCCCTGAAGACTTAATGGCAGCCAGGCACAGCCACATCTAGAAATGTTGCTGATGTAAACTGAATAAAATCTAGTATAAAACTGAAAAAATGATTTATACGGAAAGGAGAAATAAACAAAATTAATTAAAAATCTGTTTTCTTAGTTTGAATAAAATATCTTTCTGTCAGACTCTGAAGGTAATTTTGTTCAACAAGGAACACCAACATGTGGTCACTCTGTTTCCAGGTTATAACGCTGAGATGAATAGCACCTTTCATAACAGAGTCCTCAATAACCTCTGGACTTGATCCTGAAAACACTTTGTATGTAATTATGTTGGCTTCAGCTGTACTACTTCAGGGTGGGTTTCACTCACTTAACATTAAACATTTAGAAGTAGACATGTAGGCTCCCTCTGCAGTCAAAGGAGAGATATAGAAAGCACTAAGGAAGAAGTTGTGCTCCTTGTCTGAAGTATTTTTTAACATTTCTTTTAAATGACAGGATGCATCATCATAGAAGGGAGATCGGCATAAATCTCTGTTGACTGCATAAGGAGCCTGTATGATCGGAAACCTATGTTTTAGGAAATAAACCTATTTGCAAATTTGAGTGCATGTGTGTTTGATGAGCAAAGCCTGGGATCCCTACACCAATTAACTGAGATACTTGTGAAGACAACCAATTAATGTGATATTAGTCACTTTATTTAGTGTAAACCATATATTAGTAACAGTTGATACCTCCTTTGGCTAAAAAGGTCTAAAGGACATACAGATGCTATAGTACAATCAAACCTGGATGCAGCTATGATGCAAATGGGAGTAGTATGCAAGGACTCCCTTTATCATATGGACCAAAACCACGGTAGTGGGGTGAGGGGTCTACAGCTCCCACAGAAACCAGTTCATCTGCTATAAACCTACACATGACCACGTGGGCGATAGGGAGTTGTGCTCCTGTAAAAAAGTGCCATTGAATTGTGAAGTAAAAAAAGATGAGAAAATAGCACTGGTGTTTTCCCAACAGCTCCCCACAAAATACATCTCTAATTCAAAACGTAGCTCACTGGATTGTAGAGATACTCAAAATATGATGATGTGTGCTGCAGGGATTTTGCTAAGCTTTTGGGACCTGGCTTCCATTCACTGGGATTTAGATGCCTCACTAACCTCATTTGGCTAGGCTAGGTTCCTTGTACAGAGAAACCCAGACTTAAAGCTTTAAAGTTTCCCTCCAGAGCTCCCCAAATCCACAACTTCCATGAATATATGCCTGTCTGCACTAGAAATTATGGGACAATCTTCAAGTTAAGAGTCCATTTCCTTCAAACCTGTTGCACAGGTATGTCATGAAAGGATATAAACAGGATACTAACACAGAACAGAGGGAGTGTGTAAAAAAAATGTATTATACCAAGTTACTGTTTTCCTCCTCCTCCTGACTGCTGATAAGTCCCTTCTTTCCGATGAATTTTGTTCTCACTTGGCCAGTAGTATATTATCTTAAGCTACTAACAACAATATGTTCTCACTGATGAATCTATAATAAATTTAATGTTTACAGTTTAAGGGAGACAATCTTTTAATACAATCAAAATAGCTATTTATTGAGGACAGAATACGATCCCACATAATGTATGCTGTAAAGCTTTAAGGCATGTGTTTCCATTTAATACTATTTTGCTTGCAAAATGATCACCTAGAGTTAAGGTTTGCCCTAAATTGGGTAGGAAACAAAAATATCCAAGAATAAATAATAAATAGGGTGTGTTTTGGACAAAGATATGTTTTAGAGACAGAAAGAACATTTCTATCTATAGAACCATTGCTTGGATGTTTGTCTTCTGTTAACCACAAGTACATATTTTTACTAGAAAAAAAGTGACTTCCAAGCATTCACAAAGATTTGTTCATGCTAAGGATAAACAGAACTAGATATCCTGTGTTCCGAGATAAGAAAATACATGGAGCCATTTCTTGTAATAGCACTCATGTTTTATTAAAATGAGGGGTTTTTTTTATTATTGCTACGGCCACTGCTGAGGGGAACTGGAGTTCTTTGGACACAGCTCAGAGCTGATTATGTTCTTACCCTCCCCTTCTCGGTGCCGAAGCCAATAAATCAATACAGCAGTTGTTGCCATTCAGTGAGAGCAGGATAATGCCTTAAACCAATTAGTTCAACGACTGGTTTCATTCGAAGTAGAGACAGGAGGTAGAAATGCCCTTCCTTAGAAATATCGAAGTATAATTTTTACGAAGCAGAAAAATGAGCTTCAGTTAATTTTTCATTAATTTCTTGTCTGACTCATAAAATACATAGAACTGTGGGCTCTCAGGAGGTACTTTCCTTTCCTATCCAGGACATATGTGTAAATAAAACAATTTTTTTCCTTGTCATTCTATTTATTTCATAGAGACTGAGTTCATATGCAAACTACGATCTGTAGACAAAACTTTTATTCTTCTCACCGTATTTGGTCCAGATCCCATGTGCACTGAGCACCAAAGCTTGTACTAAACTCAGTGCAAATTGTAGATGCTTCATGAGACAGTCTAAGTCTTAAGAGGTCAGGGACTAAATAGTGACAAGAGGTACCTGGGATATGATGTTGCGTAATTTGTACCTAACCCTGTGAGGTGCTGAACAAAGTTAAACATTGTGAGCTCCAATGCAGTTTGAACATGTTCAGTAATTCAGGATCAGATCCTTTATGACTAAATTCTGATAATTATCCAGGAATTTGGCAGCAAGACAGACATGGATATTCTACTTTTACCTAATAGTTTTAAGGAAGGTTTTGTCCCCTTTTAAGTAATAATTTAGACTTTTCTCTGCACCTTTCAAAAAAATTTCCCTTTGTCTCTTTTTTTTTTTGTTGTTTTTGAACAGTAACTCAGCGGAGACAGATTATCTCTCACACCTACAGCAATCAATGAAGTGAAATTTGCCTATTTGAGAGCCGTAGGGGCTAGAAATGCCTCCCTTCATGCATTCTAACCCCCAGTAGGAGTTCTGCTGATGCAATCTACAGTGCATGCTGGGCTTCTTCACAAACTGGTAGACTGAAGGAGCCTTGACCTCCTCTCTCTGCTCTGACTGCTTCTTGTTCTCGATGTTTTAGATCAGGTAGAACTTGAGATGATCAGGTGAAAAACAAAATTGAAGAACTTACAGAAACATGAGGAGGAACTTCTTTACCTTAAGGGTGGCAGAGCACTGGAACAGGCTGCCCAGAGAGGTAGTGGAGTCTCCATCTCTGGAGACATTCAAAACCCGCCTGGACGCGTTCCTGTGCAACCTGCTCGAAGGTGACCCTGCTCTGGCAGGAGTGTTGGACTAGATGATCTCCAGAGGTCCCTTCCAACCCTATGATTCTATGATTCTATGATTCTATGAAACCCTCACCAGTAAGGGTTTGCAGGCTCAGTCAGTGTTTGCAATCTTACATTCCTGAAGCACAGTGTGCAGTGGAAACAAGGATACAATCATCTCAATACAGATGCTTGGTTCTCTGTGATGACCTGCATATATTTATCCTACAGGAAAACAAAACAAAACAAAACAAAACTAAAAGCTATTTAAGAAGAAATACTGTTGTGAATAAATCAGATTACAACTGCAATGTCAAGGTTGTGTCCAAGCTACATTATGAAGAAAAGAAAGGAGCAGATCCCGACCCTGGCTTTAAGGCTTGTTGGAGTGGGAGAAGACATGAAATCAGTATGAGCTACTGTGCAGGTGCTGCATTATGATTACCAACACTGGAATAAAACAGATTCTCCTCTTCCCAAACTGGTGGGAGAGGGAGGGAGCAGAGTCCCGTGTCCTCCTCTGGAGACCCCCAGAGGTCAGCCGAGCTGAGTCAGCACAGGGCAATGGGCAAACTCTGGCTCTTCCCATTCACACAAGGCAAAAATCCCCACACGTGCGCGAGGAGCTGAGCTGCACGTGCAGCATCTCCTTCACTGCTCCAGTTTGCAATCCAACAGATTAAAATAAATAAGTTAGGGATTTCAGTGGCTTTATTTGACAGGCCAGGTACAGAAGTTGCTCCATGTTTGACACTTTCATGTCTGCTGCTGGGAGCGGAGGCAGGGGTGGGTGGCTGGGAATAAGCACTGCCAGACTTCAATCCATCAAGGTTTGTAAGTCAACACCCAGTTTCTTGGTCTTGATGGTAAAGAGTGGGCAGGTTTTGTTTTAAATTTTCAGAGTTGGACATGAGTTACAGGATGTAACTTCTCATGAAGTTCCTCATGAAGGACCTCAAAGACATCCAATGTATATTTGTTCAATTGGAAGAGATTCACTAGGCACAATTTAGCCCTACATTTGGAAAACAGTCTCTCTCCTTAAGAGATTTAAGCAACATCATTGCATTGTATAGTGCTGCAGGCATTTCTGTCACTGCTTACAGAAGGAATAATAGCACTCAGCGTAAAGATAAATGCCTATAGTGTGGCAGCATGCTGCTGTCTCATGTTTCCCCTGCAGCCTTTACTAAGAGAACATCTATCTGCTTTGACAATTGATCTCAGATGAAAATAGTTTTCTCCGAAATACGCCAGTTTGTCATTACAGTGTCTGGACTGCATTCAGACTTACAATCAAGCAGAAAATCAAGGGGATGGAAAATAACAAACCCAGCTCACCTCTCTTCTTAATTTTAATTATTTGCCAAAGATCTATTTGGCCATTTAGTTCATACTTATATTATTGTTCAACGAGAAAAGAAAAATGCAGATATCTGATGATCAGCTTCTGCTCTTCTATGAGCCATTCAGCCTTACAGGAAATCTGAATGGTTCTCCAGGGCACTGGGTGTGGAATTCGGTCTTAGAGGACCTTCAAATTAGCTATAACAGACAAAAAAGGGAGAAATACCACTTTACAAATTCGTGTTTGTAACAAACTGTTGATTACTTCTTCCACCCAACAGTCAATGTCCTTTCTGTTTCTATCATCATCGCCATCATTATAATGCTCACATCTTCAAAACGTTGAAAGAAATCCTTCTTTTCCTATTAAAACTTTAGACAATTTCTGTAAATTTGGCAGAAATTCCTATAATTTTGGGGACATTTCAAACACCCTGTAAGGGGTAAATGCAGTCCTCTCCAAAAAGGTCACTCAAAGAGATAGCATTAATGCAGACACTGAGAAAGGTAAAATTCCTTCTAATGTCTCCCAGTGGAGCTGTACTTATCTACTCTAGAATTTTCTAAACAGTGGTTTAAAATACAATGCCAAGGAATGCATCAACTGATCATTTAAAACGTTACTATGCAGATGGTGAATGTCCCCTCAGCCCGTGTCCGTGGCATGACCTTGTGTAACCTTGTTTTACAGCCCTAGTAACAAGGAATAAAAAGGCCTGTTCATTCTGCGCGCTCGGCACAGAAATTTTATGAACTTTCCCAGGTTTCATTCAGCAAACAGCCACAAGAGGGCATCTTTTTTCTTGGTTTCTTCCACTTCAAGACATGAAGAGCTTAATTAATTTCACAAATTCGTTTTTATACTTCTTGAAATCTTCTGCTATTAATTTCGCCAAAAATATGTGTTCTCATGATTTGCAAGAACAAAAAGTAACTATTATAATAAAAACATTTCCAAAGTAATTTCTTTTACATTTCACAGAGACTTCAGGCTGGTTCCACAAATGAGGAAAGGGGACGTTCATACTGATTTCTTTTTCACAGGAGTCTGAAACATCTCGGGTACATGAAAAAGCAGTACTTTTCAGCATGTTTTCTTTTTACCAGGATTCATGTTTTCAGAATATATCAAAGCCCAGCTCTGTAGTTCAAATGAATGCTTAAAAAATCAACAGGGATTTTTCTTCCATCAACCTGCTCCTCGTTTTCTCTTTCTTGAGCTTCTTCTGGTGCGAAAAGTGGTTACCAGCAGAGTGCCTGTGATGTTCAGTGAGAATTTGGGAACAAGGTAAAGCACAAGAATCATTCCACAGGAATTTAAAACACAAACTGGGTTCTAATCTGCATCGTACCGATCACAATGCTATTTTTATTAAACAGTGCCATCCAGGGATTAAAGCAATGGAAAGTTTTATTGATGATAATGAAATGAATGTGTAAAATCAGGTATGAAGTCCCCTTTTGAAGAGCTTAAGCGGGAGAAGTCAATGGCAACTATGAAACAACCTGTCTTCAAATTCCTCCATTTATTTTGTGGGAATATAAGACACATGTAGACAAGTAGAGTCTGTGTATCTGTGTGTGCAGAGTTTATAAAAAACATCATCAGCTTGGTACTACAGTAACAAGCTGTTTAAAAAACACAGGTAAAAAAGTGTGAAGCTGTCTTTTGGTGAACTTAGAAAAAACCCTATATTTATGTTCTATCCTGTATACCCAGGCCACCCATCTGCCTTCTAGGTAAATGGTTGGTGAGCATGAAGCTCTGCTGAGGTGGGTAACATGGTGGAAACTCCAATATATTACTCTAGACTTCTTTGGTTCTCCTGTTATTTCATGGGAGCAACAGTCGGGGTCTGTTCTGCAACCAAGTCACCAGCTGAAGACTTTCAATCTGAGCTCTTCACTAAGAGAAACACAGTTTTTGAAAGAGCCCCAGTGTGTCTTGTCTGGAAGTATCTGGTATTATCTGTGCCATGTGTTCAATGGCTCTCAGCCTGTGGGCAGAAAGGCTCTTCCTCGGGCAGCCACAGAAGGAAATATGTTGGAGAGAAGGGTTTGGTGTGGGAGTGGGTTGGTCCAGGAGAGAATTTCTCTCTTAGGAAGTGGTCTGCAGCATGCGAAAGCTGGAGAACCACTGATGTAGCACATTCCATGGGCAAAACAAATAAATGCAAAGGCAGATGTATCCCTGGCAGTTATAATTTTTGCACGTGGGCTACTCTTAAACGTGCACCAACCCCTAGTGCTGGGCCACTACCCAGCTGCTTTCTCCTTATCAGTAAGTGTGGCGAGCTGGCTTTTTTTTTTTTT